>OX401412.1:22385133-22482633 GCA_947846245.1 Cerastoderma edule | reverse complement strand
TAAACAAAATTTTCTTTAATTATGGTTTTTGAATTAGGTTATGGTTTCGTTACGACGGAGGTAATGATTTTTTTCTCATATAGAAGCGAAAAATGTTGTTTTTGACTACTTTTATTCATCTTTATCGATTTTTGTGAATGACTTATCTCCCTTGTTGTGACGTCATTTGTGCTTCAAAGTCATATGAACTAACAGTAAGAAGAATCTAGTTCTCAGTAACGACGGTGTTTTTGCACAAATTTCAAACATTTTAAGTGTTGAATTGTGTTTTGGGAAACGTAAATTGGATATTGAATATGGTATTTTGACAGGTCTTCTTGTGTTATTCTGCTTTTGGTCGCAGGGATGCGAGTTTCTCCCGTTTTCCGACGAACATAAAAGCTGCAAAAAGTTTCGATAAGTTAACTGGACCGTGTTTACTTTACAAACAAGCAAATGATATATTCCCAAAACAAGAACAGTAGGCTGTGTTACTTTCACTTCGAAGTTTACGCATTGTTAGGCGTTTCCAAAAAAATGATTTTAATGATCTTTGAATGTTCGGACTCAATTCAAAGTAATTTATACAGGTGAAGACGCTTCAAATTCATTCTACTTATTGAGTAACCGTTATATTTTCCTTATTTGAAACACAATGACAACATTCACTTTACCTTGATGTATTGGTTTCAAGACTGTCAATTTAAACCAGACAAAGCTAATCTCACTTTCAAGCACCAATCAAGCGATAAAGCATACAATCATGCATCTTGTTCTTATTTGCAAAACTTGTTTTATGTTTTAACATAATCGTAGAAACGTTGCCATTGTACATAATTGAGACAAAATGAAAAATGTACGTTGATTGCTATGATAACAACCCGATTAAAACAAGCAAGTTTCTTTTATCTGCCGTTGTCTTTGAATGAAAATTCAAAATAATGAATATTTGATATCCGCAAACTGTCACTGAACTCATCAACGCAAATGATAATGGGTTCGATCTTAACTTAAGCGTCTGCTTTTCGGAATTATTTAAATCACACACCTCATTTTTTTGCCATTGGTAATACTGGTTTAAATGACGTATGTCACACTGAAATGCAGGTGTTCAAACATGATTATTACAAATTTATATTGATAATTTAGTAATAAGATCAATAAATATATAATTTACACATTTGAACATAATCTCTTTGTTTACAATTTAATTGATTATTGTCAGTTTACCTCACATACAAAGGGTCAATCAACAGACATCGGACATTACAAGGATTAAGGGTCGTGATGCAAATTAACACCTATCTGCCACATTTGCACAGTATGTTTCAAGTCTCAAGTCCTTTATTGTTTAGGCTAAAGATAGCCTCTGGCGTTAATCTCTTAAATATCTCTGTTGTTAATTAACAGGTCTGACACGTTCTGCTATTCCAGATATGAAATAACAAGCGGCAAATCTCACACTTTCAATGCGCGGCAATTAAATTTATCTGAAAAATCCATTGTTAAGATATAACCAATTAAGACCAAACTCTCACAGGATGTTTGGATTGATAAGGTGTCAGGACATATTATCTCTCAATGTGACTTACGTCTGATACTTTGTCGTTATGATATTCAAAGAAGTGAACATGTTGTCTTTTCTATTAGAATAGTTTGACACTTCAATAAGTATATGATAATCAGTATTCACCAAAATGGTATTAACTCTATGTTTTCAACAAAAAAACGTTTAAACATCAATTTCAAGTTTTGTCAAATTGATATTTAAATTACAAAATCATAAAAAATAAATTCAAATATGTTTATTTAAGGTTGTTAGTAAAATAAACTATGACGATTTTTTTGTTTTAGCTGTTAATTATTAAACCTGTCCGAAAGTTAAATGCTCAATATGTCAAGGCTACTTACAGGAGAGAAAACTAACATAAATGTAAAGTGAATATGAAGAACAATTCTTAAGTCAAAACAGTTGATCTAGAAAGACGACATCGGAATCAATTTTGAAATCATAGACCTCTTACTGGGGGTGTAGTTACTGGAAAGTTGCCGGATGATTTTAACAAGTACTCTTGAATGTGCCAGTGTTTATTTTTGAAATTTGGATGTGTGGTGAAAATGTGAGTTAAAGGATAACCTTCGTATCACAAGTAAGTTGGGTTATAATACGGTTTGTTTGTTCGCAATTTATGATCTTCTCCCGCTTCATTTCATGTATTGATAAGACAATGCAGGGTGAATTTGACAGTTAATAGTTATACGATGTACGGTGTTAAGACAATTGGTTTATTCAGACCTGTGTCTTTGTTTACTACTCAATTAAAACCTTAATGCTAATACACGATCATTGACGAAAAAGTACTCTTGTTTTTTTTTCAACAAATATTAATAAAATAGCTGTTTTCACAAATATCGTCAAAATTTCAAGCCGATTCTTACATATGAAAACATTTACAAATCCTTTCAAATTTACGCGTTACGCCACTTACTTTTTTTTTCAAAAGAATATTCTTATAATATGAAACATATTCAATAAAGAAAATGCACTGCCAATCCAAACATTGACTTAAGGATTGCTATTTCGAGGAAAATCGTCCCAATTTCAAGCCGTTCCTTTCATATGAACGCATTGACATATCCTTGTAAATTCACGCGTTAAGTCACTAATTTATTTTTTTCAAATGGATCTTCTTATAATATGAAAACTATCCAGTATAGAAAATTCACTGTCAATCCAAACAATGACTTAAGAATCATTTAATTCAAGGAAAATCGTCCAAATTTCAAGCAATTCCTTTCATATGAACAGGTATACGCAATGACAAATCCATGAAAATTCACGGGTTAAATTATTAATTTATCTTTTTTCAAATTGATATTCTCATAAATTGAATCATATTCAATAAAGAAAATGCGCTGTCAATCCAAACTATGACTTTAGGATCGTTTATTTGAAGAAAAACACCAATTCTAACCAGCGATCGCTCTTCACGCCCTTTACATGGCGCATTCAGTGGATCACGAGTGACGTCACAGCAAAGGGAAGTAAGTCATACGAACTTTTATTAATCGGTGCGCTATGACGGTGATTTATGACATAATGCGTCATGCTAAAATGTTGCAAATAATTTCAATGTGATTCTTTTACTTCATATTTTAATTTTATGAAATAAACCCAACCTGTACATATGACCTTTAACTTTTCATACCTTCAGATAGTATATATGAAGTTCATAAACGGGATTGCATTAGAGTTTGGTGCATGATTGGTACATCTGTTAATGCATACTATTGTAAGATTTATTACTGGAATAGAGTTTTGACAGACAATTCTTCAGGTTTGCAATAAGAGGACTGTCCGCAATAAGACAACTGAGAGTGTGTAGAATACTTCAATGTATTTCATCAATTAATAAAAAACTAATTCAATGATTCATAGAGGTAGCATTTTTGCTCTTGTTTCATCCTTGTCTTTGTGAAAAACAGTTTATATCTTTAAAGATAAAGTAAATGTAAAATGAATTTCTTAATTCTGACAATGGGTTAGGACAATCAAATGTTATGAACTTTGGAAATGTCAAATAATGTGAGTGCATTTATGTGCATATTCTAGAATTCAAAGCTAAAGGGGTAAAAAATTGATGTTGACCAGTTCTGATTTAGTTGACATTGTTTTTGGTGACAACCCTAAATTTATGCATTAATAAAAAATCTTAAAATGTCAAATTTTCAATAGTACCAACAGTACTGTACAATGTTATATTTGATACTGTTTAACTTGGCATGAAAATTTATATGCTGGCTTATTACAATTAACTTGTTGTTCTATCATGTTTTGTTATTGGCGGCTGGTGCTTTCAATTTGGGCCAGATACAAATTCACATTTTATGAACAGATTTGGCTTATGATGATTCAAGATGTTTTCATCAGCTGATAACCATTTCAATTTATGGTATTTTAAACGAAGAAAGATTTTTTAGAAAGTTCTTCATGTCACAACATTTCAGGTATATAACACAAATGATTATTTGATGGTCTCTTTACCTCCATTTCTTTTCCTTTGACCTATTACCAAACAATAACGTCATTTGACCAGATTGTTGCAGACGTCTCTGGTAAACATTTTGGGAAAAAGAGAAATTGCTCTTAACAATCAATTTCTCCTTTTTGCCCACAATGTTTTCTGCCTTACCAGAACATTATTTTTCAACTTCATCACACTTTGAAATGTTGTCTGCAAACTCTTTCAATTTGAGAATGTCGAAAATTTGGTGTTTGGTAAAGGGTTAAAAAGAGATTTTTTCTACTTAATTTTTTGTTTGAGTTACCACATTATTAGTTATCTTAATTGCTTTCAAGAACCCATTTGGAGATGTGGAAGAACCGAAAAAGGAGGAAAAGACAAGAATTCCTGTTGATGTGAAGATAGATGATGACAAAGAGGATGAAGATGACCTTTTTAGTGGTAAAGCTACTATGATATGTTTATGTTAACATGGTTTTAAAGTCTATTCAATCATAAAAAAAAGGATTAGTATCAAATTTTAAAGGTTCATCAGAGAGTATTTCAAATAAGATTAACATTTAACTTTTGCTGATAGAACTAAATGTCATATGGACAATTTCTCCTTTCCCTATGCCAGTTCTGAATTATAGTGGTTTTCTTTTGTAAAGAGATAGCAAAAATCTGGTCTTCCCTGAAAGTTTGAACTGATTCTTTTTATCTTGGTAAAACTTAATATCAAGATTCTCGGCTTAAGTTTGATAGAATAGTAACATAGTACCAGTATTTCTAAATTGGGAATAAAAGTTTATACCCTTGAATAAAATTGAAATTTCTTGAATACTCAAAAGTAAACATTTTGCAGTCGTAAACAGATATATTCATAAAAAAAATAAGATATGAGATAGTTCACTGTCAGGAAAGGAATGTTTATTGGAGAAGGAAAGAAATAATCTATTAATCGTCTTTTCATTCAACCTCAATATTTTCACAATATGTTTACATTAGTTAGCCTCTATGATAAGGTCTTTGTTTGGTGAAAACAAGAACAAAAAAAAATAGATAACCATTTTATATGAGTGGGAAATAGTTCAAGCCCTATGAACTAGTTACAGTGTGGGTTCTAATCTCGGTGAGGGATATTGATTGTCTTGAGAGGTAGTCTCGCGACTAAGTTATGGGATACCAATGGATCTACCAGGCTTGACCAGCCCTTGGGGGCAGTTAAGTATGTGGTCTTCCTCCATTTATAAGAGTTGGGCATCGCAACATAATTGAAATAATGTTGACAAGAACCCATGTAAATAAATGAATAATTAGCTAGGTAATACCCAGGGTTGTCATTTAGAGTAAGCAGCTGGCCAATTTGACCACTTCAAATTACTTTTTGGTCAGCTGAAATAACAAAAAATATTATACGTAGATTTTTGTTGGGTGTTTGCTTCTTTGGCCTCCTCAAATCAAAAGTCGGCCTCTTTCTCAAAAAATGAATGGCAACCCTAAATACCAGTGCAAATCTTTCTTATTTCAAAGCGGGTGGCACAGAGGTTAAGCTTGATGACTCAGATCAGGGAGAGCCTGAGGAAGAAGAGCCTGTAACAGTAAAAGAGGCCCCGAAACCAACTCCCGCCCCGACACTGGACTTTAATGATGACGATGAGGAGCCACTTGCTGAAGCTATTGCGCCATTATCCGCGGAGGAAGAGAGAAAAGATAAGCCCAAGCTCGATGTATCGCAGACCACCACAACTGTCTCTTCTCGTGTCTCCACTAGAACCTCATCTAAAGACAGTGATAAGGTGCAGGACTTGTTTGTGATTTATACATTTCAGTTTTAATTTACTTTTTTTTTAGATTGATTGTGACTGACAATTGAAGCTTATAGCATTCTCTCATTGATCACAATGCTTTCCTGTGATGCCATTGTAATATGTGGATTCATATTTGTAGAGGGAGAAATTGGTTTATTTGCCTTATAATGTTTTGATTGATTTGTCTTAATTCAAAGCAATAATGGGCTGCAGTTGCAAAGAATACAAAGTGATATCTTCTTATTTATTAGGTAAATTAATTTATAGGGCCTTGCACTGTGGTTTAGAACATGGTTTTTTGGGGGGGTTCAAGCTTTCAGTACCTCTGGTTTTATGGAAGTGTTCTTTGGCAAACAGTTTAGGGCCCTAGCCTAGTACTGGTAGATCCTTGAATGCCATAAAACAACTGAAAGATTGTTGACACAGCGCTAAACTCCATATGAACAAAGATACATACGTGATTTTGCAGATGCAGGTTAATGAAAATAATTATCTTTGAGTTACAAGTTGATATGCCATGGTAACATAAGATGATATTACTTATCATGACAACTGAATGAGAAATTATTAGCATAACACTTCATAATGTATTGGAAGTAATGTTCTCATTTAGAAGGGCACATGTTCATGTATGTTCTATATTTATAGATTGAAGAAAGCCCACACACAATTAACATCTCAGTGTCTGAGCCAAACAAGATAGGTGATGGTATGGGAGCATATATTGTGTACAAAGTTATTACTAAGGTAAGTCTGATGGAGTCAAGGTGCTTCACAAAAGTAAGATCCTTTCTGGTTTATAGGATATTTTAACTGCTCCAAATTGAAGGTAATGGCAGAGGAATAAAAGTAACATTTAGAAAAGTACTTATTCTTTATGATATTGGGAAATAACTCTTATGATATAAAGATAAACTGCTGATTACGAGCAATTGACCCTTTTACCACAGTGGTGTCTTGATACTTCCACAGCTTGGTACCATTTTACTAAACAACTTACGAAAAATATTTGCGTAAGTCATAATTGATTAACATGGATAATATCTTCAATGAAAGTACAATATTGCAATGTGACACGTCATTGGAAGCGTCTCGGAGAGACGATTCCAATGATGTGTAACTTTGCAATATTGCTTTGCCAAATATTGAAATAAAAGGACTTGTTGTTTTAGACTTACGCAAATCTTAAGCGTAAACTGTTTAGTAAAACGGGCCCCTGATGCATTAAATTGAAGTATAAAGGAGTAAGGGTTAGAGAAAAAATAAGGTTTTACTATTGTTTTGCACTAAACTGGAGTTATATTTGTGTACCATCAGGCAAGGTTGTTTGGTAGTTTAGGTTTTACACTGGTATGACTTGTCTCCATCTCTAATGGCCAATTTTGGCAAACATTGAGTGGGGTAAAAAGTTCATTTATAGGTGTACTGTATGGCACAATGGTAAAGGTAGGGATGTTTGGGCCCCTTCTGTACCTCCTGTTTCGTGGGATTGTCCTTTGGCAAGTCACTTCGCAGAGACCTTGTCTAGTACTTGTGAATCCAGACAAGCCATAACATTACTGAAAGATGATTGACACAGCAATGGACCTCATATAAATGAAATATATATTGCTAAAATAAGTGTAACTTAGTCATGCAATTATTTTGGGAAAAGTTTCTCATCTAAACTCCCTGCAGCTTTGAAAGCAATTTTAAAAATATCCAAATTTAGATAAAATCTTGACACCCAAAATATATAACAAAAACTTTTTTTATTGTTTCCTCAGGTCAAATTTGTGGTTAAAAATGAATTTGTAAATGTTAATGCCTTAAACAAGAAATGCACTTTTCAACAAACATCAAGAAAGTGTCATGTATGATTCTGTAATGATTAACACTTTGAATCAATTTATATATTTCAACTTTTATGAAAACAATATCCTATATGATATTGCAATGAATGGCATTGAACTGTTACATGCCACTTAATTTATTTTTAAAGGATATAATCTATTACGAATCCTTATAGCGATGGAATGAACTTCATGCTTATGCAAACAGGTTAGATCAAGGCTAGCCGCCAAGTAATTTGGCAATTTGCCTGTGATCTAACCTGTTTGCTACTCTGAGTATCTTACCTCAGCAAAATTTAGCAGATAGTTAACAGTTTGGAAAGCAGATGACACAAAAGTCTGATTTAAGAAAATTGCCCAGCATTCTAATGATTATGGGATATCTTTATTCACGTAAGCCAATAGATACATACTGCTAATGATGTTTTTATGGTTTCAGTGTTTTTTTTCCTTATTTATGTTTGGTACCATAAAACGGACCCATTCCCAATCAAATTAACTGACTACTTTTCCCAATTTCCCAATTTAACTTATTTTTGAACTTAGTTATTACTAAAAAGTTCCCAATTTTAGAGAAAAATGTCATGATTTATCCCAATTTGAATGGTACCGGACCCATTCCCAAACTTTGAAAAAGAAATGGCTGGGTTAAAATCTTTCCTGAAATGTTCACATGGTCCACTTCTGGTTTGCAGACGACCATTCCCATGTATAGAAAAGGCGAAATGATTGTGATACGCAGATTTAGCGACTTCCTTGGCCTTCATGAAAAGCTCCGAGAGAAACATGCGCACATTGGACGTATAGTACCTCCAGCTCCAGAGAAAAGTCTTGTTGGTATGTTTTTATTTTGTTAATATACACCATTACACAATATTAACGAAGACCCAGATGTGGACAAAGTGGCCATCAGTTGCCAGCGTCCATAAGAAGTTCCTAAGGTATCCTAAGGTATAAAACTCTACCTATAGGTTGTATGTTTTTTCTTTTTTACATACATCCTATATGTGAAGAAATAGTCTAAGGCAAATGTTTATCCTATGGGTCAAGTTAAATAGAGAGTACTGTCTATTAAACTTGACCCATAGAATAAGTATTTGCCTTAGACTGTTTCTTTATTTTGAGGTAAGAGATTTATTTGCTTGTAATTTCTATATTTTTACTATAAGTGCATTGTTTTTGTATAGTTTTTAGTTTTTAACTATTATCATGTTTGTTCTTTACACAATTAGTCATTATAAAGTATCTCTTTGTTGTCCAAGATTAAGTAACTTTCAAAGCATCAAAGGAAAATGTTCATTATTTGTTACATACTTATTGTTTTTATCTGATAAGACAAACATCAGTGTTTGAAAATGGTAAAAAATGCTCACATGAGGCATTTTTACCCTTTTAAGGAGTCACTTCAAATGTTTTATTAAGGAGATAAAGGAATTCCTTTAAGTTGTTCAGCCAAGAATGGATGAATAGAGTTTCTCTATGTTGACCATCAAACGATTATATTTTTCAGGGATGACCAAAGTTAAAATGTCCAAAGAAGAATCTGGAACTGGAGATTTCCTGGAGAGAAGGAGAGCAGCATTAGAAAGGTAAAGGGGTTTGGGTTGAATTTTAACAAGGTTTTGAATACACAATGTTGTGTTACTGATGATATTTTATTTCCATTGATAAGGGGGGGCCTCCATGGCCTAATGTTTAGTGTACAGAACCTGATATATCATGGCCCCTCTTTAAAGATCGTGGACGTCATACATTAAATATATATATGCAAAAAGTAGAATTTGCGTATGGTATTCAGCTATGCTTCTAACAGATATTCATTAAAAAAAATGCCGAAATCGCAGTATAAATGAAGATATTGACGGAAAACACCAACGGCCTCGACTTTTGTATGTCACTACAGCTATATGGTAATTAGTTACGTCACATTGGTTGTCAAGTGCCTGTCACGTGACGATGTACACCTAACTTAGAAGATACTAGTGTCAGCGTCCATTTCTGTTTTCAGAGTGTAGTCTTAGTATTACGTGAGCGTCACGTGACCAGTTGTTCATAGCTTGACGCTATATTTAGATTATGTCGGATTTTTATGAAATGAAAAATGTAAAAATTCATCTAACATGCTATTGGTTTCTCTGCTGAAATCTTAAATTAATCTTTATACCTTTTTTTTTCAAAGTTTCAAAAAGTAATCCTTAGACGCACAGAAACTTTAAGTGGGTTCAAGTTCTTGTGATGATACAGTCTAACTTGTGTTAAGCAGCCACCCTTTTAAGCAGCCAACCTGCCTTAAACAGCCACTACAGAAAGTCCCATTGTTAGATTTATAGTGTACATCAATTTGTGTTAAGCAGCCAACCTGTCTTAAACAGCCAATTTACTCTGTCCCATAGGCTGGCCTCTTAATGCAAGTTTGACTGTATTTGAGTTTTTATGAGAGGTAGTTTCCAGGTTGACTTATGGAATGCCAATATTTTTATCTGGCTTGACCAGCCCTTATGGGCATTTAAGCTTAAGATCGTCCATCATTATCAACCTAGCATTGTAACCTAACTAAAATAATGTTGATGTGATGTTAAACCCACATGTTTCCCATAAAAGCATTTTAACTGGTTTGAAAGGAAAGAATCGGCAAATAATTTCGTAAAAAAGACAAATAATGTGTTGATACCAATATCACATTTGTTAATGTTACCAACTTTGGAAGCAAGAGTTTGTAGTTAAAGACATGGCCAATATTCATTCTTATATGTTATGAAATAGATGTGACATGATCAATTCATCCCTTACCTCTAATCATTTATGTATATGTTAGACAGTAATCAACAGCTTGGAAAGAATGTTGAGTCATCCTACTGATGAAATACCAGGGGCATGGATAGGTGCACTGAACACCTGTAATATGACTGAAATACTGTTGAAAATAGAGTTTGACACCAATTCAACTAAAATCCAACCAAATTATCTTCTTATAAGGCAGAAATCATTGTGGGAAAAGGAGAAATTGCTCTTTATGAGCAATTTCCCCTTTTCCCACAATGTTTCCAGAGTCGTCTGCAACAAACTGTTCAACTGTTGTTATTGTTGTAAATGGGTTAACACATGGTGATAGCTTTGATTCTTTGACAATGAACATTATTTTTAAGATCTATAGAACATTATATTTTTTCATAAAATGATTGGATTATTTTCTCAGATTTATGAACAGAACAGCTAATCATCCAACTTTGGTCCTAGACCCAGATTTTCGTGAGTTTTGCGAGCGTGACGGAGAGCTGCCTAAGTCTACAAATACCTCTGCCCTTAGTGGAGCTGGTGTAAAACGCCTACTCAGCCGAATAGGTGACTCTGTGGAGAAGATCACATTCAAAATGGAGGAGACAGATGAGGTAAACGGTATTTTTATATACATATATCCTGTCAGGGCTGAATTTGTCTTTTTCTCTGTCTTATGTATATGGTGAATAACAAGAAAAGCGATAGTCAAAGAACTTTAAAACTTTCATTAAATACTCCATATTTAGAAATCAAAGGCTAGAAAAGTAATTAACACTTAGAATGCTGGGTAACTTTCTAAAATAGACTTTTGTGTCGTCTGCTTTCCAAAACCTTAAATATCTAACTTGTTAGCCTAAGCATGAAGTCGGTTCCAGTGTTATAAGGGTAAACACTTGTTTTCAAGCTATTGTAGACAGACAAAAGTGAAACTAGTTATTCCAGTGTGGAAAAAATCATTCAAAATTGCACAACTGATGGGCGTTGCCAGTGTTATAACATAGAGCACATTTGATGTGTTAAAGCTACTTGGTTACACCATTACAATGCTTTTGGATGTTGGTGTCTATTTTTTCATTGGATATAAGCTCTAAATACATGTACTAGAATACAATCTCTTTTTGCTTGTAATGGGTCTTATCCATTGCATTGTATATAAAAGTTAAGCTTTGTAAAGTTTTAATAAAAATTAAGTGTTCTCATCCATGCTCTTATTAGCTGTGACCAAGCAGCTTTCAAGGTACTGTGTATGGCCCCATAAAAGTGTAATTATTTTGTTTAACATTAGGATTTCATCAGGCCTTTCTGCTCATTACAAATTGTCCCATGATGATTGAAATCTTTAGCCCATTACCAAACAATAACCACACTTGACCAGTTAGTTGCAGACAACTCCGGAAAACGTGAGCAATTCTTCCTTTTCCCACAATGTTTTTTTCCCTATCAGAAGATTTTTTTTCAATTTCAAGCATTTTAAAATGTCATCTGCTAACTTTTTCAATTTGGATCAGTCTAAAAGTTGGCGTTTGGTAAAGAGTTAAAGGCCTTTGTCATAAATCATGGTTTATTAGAGAAACTTCTTGCCTGTGATTTGGAAAGGGCAATGACTATTCATGAAAATAATCTCTGTTTACACTAGAAGTGGTTTTGGTTGCATATGAAATTGTTGAGATATGAGTAGAACTTTGGATGATATATTTGCAACAAACATTATCATTGATCATACATCAGATTTGCAAAATGCTTGTTTTCCTTTTTAAAACTGGTTACATATTTCTATGCAGGACTATGTGCTCAATTAGTGTTTCCTTTTTTTGAAACTATTAAGATTTTATGTCTTTTAGACTTTTTGGTTACCTGCATGTCAAAACAGCTCTTCTTATTTAGTAAATAAACAAAATACATCATTTGAAACTATTCATCATTTTATGGGATTTTGTGGTTGGCCCAATTTAAAGATACATTCATTGTATTTCCTTTGCAATACTTAATGGAAACAGTGCGATAAAAAGTCATGTATAAAAAGATCCATAAAGGTCTTGCCACAGGTGCCTTAAAGTGAGTGTTAATGAAGGAGTTTGGTTTCTTTGCTTATTTCAGTTTGGTATATGGTTCTACCTAGAGACTTGACTTGGTTGAGTATTTGAGATAACCTTGGCATTTTAGAATATCGATTTTAGTTTTATGTGATGTTAAAAGAAGTTTTACAATGGTTTTCAATTATTTTGTGATTGTCAAGTCAAGCTGCAACATAGGACTCACATAAACCATTTCATTGATTTCCTCTTGAGACCTTATAATGTGATGTTTCCTTGAAATTTTATTTGCTAGCATTTATTAGCATTTCTTTTGTTTAGGTGATGGGTCAAAACAGTATAGACCTTTTTTTTTATTTTATGAATGGCAAAAATGAAAAAGTGATCTCTTTTTTGTCTGTAGAGTACCTCCGGTCTTTACCCTTATAGTGCTGGACCCAACTTCATGCTTATGCAAACAGGTTAGATCGAGGCCATCCGCCATGTAAATTGGTGGCCGGCCTGTGATTTAACCTATTTGCTACTCTGAGAATCTTTCCTCATCAAAATTAAGCAGATATCTTAGTTTTGGAAAGCAGACGACACAAGAATCTATTTTTGAAAAGATTACCCAGCATTCTAAGGGTTAATGGTGTTTATAAGACACAAATCAAGGACATCCATGTCCTAGAAGTTAAGGAAAAGAACTTAAAATCACAAACCCCTCTAAATATGCATTCAAATATTTATGGTCTTAACATAACTGCAGCTGAATTAAGAAGTCAAGAAACTGAATGATCGACTTTTTAACATTTCTTCCGTAAATGCCTTCTTAATTGTTTGTTTTTGTGATCATGTTTAATTCGAAACTAAAACATTACGCAATTGAAACAAAATTCACACCTTACACCACATACAACTTATGCCAAAGAAATTATTGTACCAAAAGAACAAATCGCATACAGTCAATTCTTGCAAAAGCATTTTTGGGGTATCAAAGAGATAGAGAATCTCTCTTTTCTTCTAAAAGTAAACTGAAGCAGAAAATATTTCATCACTTTTCAAATTGACAATCCTTGATAGAAATACTTATTAATTGGTTTGAATAGCTTGAAAACCTTTTTGCCAGGAGGCTAATTTGCTTAAACTTGCTAATTCTTCTTCTGTAAAAATGATCTTGGAATATACTCTTCATCAATAAACATGCAATATAAGACTATTCTGCGCGGGAAATGGGATACCCATCATACTGTCAGTTCTGTTGACCCATTATTTATCATTTGTATTATTGTGCTAGCCATGGTTAAGTGCGTTTGCTCTCACCTCTTTTTGCGCAACTCTTCCAAACTCATTCTCGGAACAGTGGGATTATGACATGCAGGTAATTGTGATGTTTGTCTGAGGTTTTGATAAGAGGCATATTTCTTAATTATTTCCTCTCAAAATGGTATGTTGTGGGGTTATGTGGTTAACCTTTTACCAAACACGGAATTCTCGACTGCCTGAAATTGAAAGAGTTTGCTGACGACATTTCAATATGTGATGAAATTGAAAAATAATCTTCTGATAGGACAGAAAACATTGAGGGAAAAGGAGAAATTGCTCATTAAGATAATCATTAAGATTATTATTTCAATTTCATCACATTTTGAAATGTCGTCTGCACAACTCTTTCAATTTGGGACAGTCGAAAATTTGGCGTTTGGTAAAGTGTTTAAAACTGATATGCCTCTTATCTTTAACCATGGTTTGTGATTGTGTGTGTATGTGTGTCATAAATTAGATTCAATCAAGCATGAGTATCTAGATAAGCTGGCATATCAGAAAATTTGGCATGTTTTTTTTTGTTTTTGTTTTTATATATGTATACATTTTTTTATGAATTTGATTTTTGATTCTCATTAGAACTGCTTGACCTGGTCATTCTTATGAGTTATCAGGTTGTTAATTAACCCTTTCCCAAACAATAACGACATTTGACGACTTTGTTGCAGATGACTTTCGAAAACATTGTGGGAAAAGGAGAAATTGCTTGTAATAAGCAATTTTTCCTTTTCCCACAAGGTTTTCTGCTCTTTCTGAAGAATATCATTCAGTTTCATCACATTTTGAAATGTCGTCTGCAAAGTCTTTCAATTTAGGACAGTCGAATGTTTGTTGTTTGGGAAAGGGTTAAGTTTAGAGGAGAAAGTGTGGTAAGGATAAATGCCTTGGTCGTTGAGAAAGAAATGTTACTGTACAATCAATTTTTTACTTGTTTTTACCTGAAATAGATTTTTCCTTGATTTATGCTTCTGCTATTATTTACTCCTTAGTTCTGCAATATTGTTTTGGTTAGATTGTATGAATGCACATGAAAACCAGCATCTTTTTCAAAGATCTGTATTCCTTAACATAATTAAATGATTTTGTTTATTTTTGTATTCAGAAAAAATTTTTTTTTGTCATAGAGTCAGGCGATATTGTTTTCACTCATAGATATTTTAGAATGATTAAATATATATATTTTTTGAAATAATCTTTTCACCAAAGTCACCCATGAGGAATTATTTCTGGCCAGCCAATTATATATTATTTTTATATTACTATAGCTTTGGCAAAATGTCCCAAAAGCTATTGTTGCATATGCTTATTGTCCTCTGCTGATGTTTTTTTTTTTATTTGAACTATTTCGCCACTTACTCCATAAAACTATGCTTTGAGGCATCTTTTGCAGATTTTCGAAAATTATCGTGATAAAAGGAGATGATTTTCTCATAATGATCATTTTATATTTATGTTCTAAAGGTTTCTACCAACCGACATAATGAAAATTATTTCCCAATTAATATATTTTTTTGATTGATTTTTGGTTTTGCAATTGCTATGGAAATTTGATATCATGGATCAACCTGTTCCCCCATGTGTCATTTTGTAGCAGTCCAAATTGAAAGCAAGAGAAGATGTGATAAAGGGAAAATAAAATATTTTTTTCTTTGGTCTTGAGTTGAAGGTTAATTTTTTTTATTTAAATATATATCATTCTATAGTTTTCTACAGGAGATGTCCAAAATGACTGCTGGATTAAGAAGCAAAATAGATTATCTTTTATTTGATATGAAACTGAGTTATAAATATTTGGGCATGTTAACCTTTTCCCCATTAACAATCATTGCAGTTATAACTATTTACAAATATAAAAGATAAATCAATAAAATGATGTCTTTTTGACCAATCTAGCAAGTCTTCCTGTAAACCTAAATGTAATGATGTGGTGATCAACTATGTATATTTAGATATTTTATAAAACTAATAGAATGCCAATCATCTACTCTGCTTGATCAGCTCTTAAGGGCACTTGAGTAAAGGGTCTCACTCTATCAATGATATTAAGAATCTTCACTGTATGTAAAGCTTTAATTGTGTAAAGTTACAACCACTTAGCACAGAATGATATACATACATTTTGATGCATTGTTTTCAACAGAATTTATGTGTAAAATTGTAGTACAAAACCATTTCAAATGAACTTTTATGTGATTCATCATTTAAGTTCATGTAACTTAATCATAGAACATATTTGTTTCAACTAGATATGTAACTTTCTTTACACTTAACTTCAGTTTGACATTTTCTGCTTCAGAAGTTTATTACAAACAGCACGGGAAAATGCGTTTGTTTTGTATTGGATAGAAATTGTGACAAAGGATGAATTAGCAATTTCTCTATTGTCACAGTGATTTCTCAAGTCGTTTATTGAAGATGTGTCAAAGTTTGGTACTTTTGAGTAACAGGCTTAGAAATAGCTGAAATATACAGTGTGTCCTTTATATATACAGACTTTAAATGTTAACAGGAATGATTAGTTACATTCATGCCTAACATTTACATGCTTTTCTGATTAAATCAGTGATAATTGTTGATATACATATAAATGATGCTTTTTAATTGGTATTCATTTCTACATAATGCACATTTATTCAGTACAATAAATTAACTATCATATAGGACTCTTACTGCTGATATTCAAGCTTTTTACCAATGGAAGAGATTTCTCACTACCCTTATTTGAAAGAACTTGCAAACAAATTTCTTAGAAGTATTTAGTTTTGTTGGCGTAATAGAAGCAGACTTGTTTCCCATGGATGAATTTTTTCTTTTAAATCAAAAAGTCATCTGTACCAGTCTTGGAAAATCATTGTTTTTGTATCTCGAATATAAGCTGAACGATCTTTAGTTTTCACTGAAAATATTATGTCAACCCATTTCCAAACAATAATGACATTTAACCTCTTTGTTGCAGACAACTCTGGAAAACATTGTGGGAAGGGGACAAGCAATTTCTCCTTTTCCCACAATGTTTTCTGCCATATAAGAAGATAACTTTCCAATCTCATTACATTTTGAAATGTTGTCTGCAAATTCTTTCATATTGGGACAGTCAAAAATTTGGTGTTTGGGAAAGGGTTAAACCCATTTCCCTAAACATACTGATCTAGATATAACTTTTTACTTCACATGCGGTTTTCTAAACCTCATACAATATGTATAAAACATGAAACAGCTAGTTCTCATATAATGTTTAATAGAAGTTATTTTAAAAAAAGAATAAATTGCTTGCTAAGCGCAATTCATCCTTTTGCTGCAGGGTTAATAATTTTGTGTTATACAGATATACAAAGGTGAAGTATGATAGTATTTTTGAGAAGGGCATACACCCAGGGGCTGATTTGAGTTATCCTTTTGTCACAGTGGTTTCAAGCTCTCATGATGTATTATGCACTAAAGTAAAGTAACATGGTGTAAATTATTGATGCTCTAGATAACCAAACCAACCTAATATGTTCACAGTTTATTATTTTACTCTTTACAGTGGTTCGAAGAAAAGCAGCAACAGATAGATAATTTAGATACGCAGCTCAGAAAACTGCATGGTGCCATGGAGAATCTGGTGAACCACAGAAAAGGTAAGGATTTGCTTGTAGAGTAAGGACTAGGGTACTGTTTTACTAAATGACTTAACCCTTTCCCAAACGCCAAATTTTCGACTGTCCCAAATTGAAAGAGTTTGCAGACGACATTTCAAAATGTAATGAAATTGGAAAATAATCTTCTGATACGGCAGAAACATTCCTTTTCCCACAATGTTTTCTGAAGTCGTCTGCAACAAAGCAGTCAAATGTCAATATTGTTTTGGAAAGGGTTAAAGAAAATATTTGCCTTAGTCAAAAACCTATAAATATTGATAAGGCCTTAAATGAAAACACAATATTGCAATGTGGCACGTCATTGGAAGTGTCTCGTAGAGACACTTCCAATGATGTGTTACTTTGAAATATTGCTTAGCCAAATATTGAAGTCGGAGGGAATGCTGTTTTGAACTAACACGAAATGTTTGCTTGAAGTGCTTAGTAAAATGGCACCCTGGGGTGGAGTAATGGTAAGCATTTGGTATAAGGGACCAGGCAACACAGGTTCAATCCTTGACGGCTATCATCTTTTTCTCGGATAAGTATTATTTGGCAAGACACCTTTCCAAGCTTAGTACCGGTAGGCTATCCATGGAACATGTTCTGTGATGTTCAAGAGTGAGCCCATTATATACATGGAAAAAAAACAAAAGACAACAATCAAATCATTTGTTATCTTCAGAGAAAGTATGCTGAGCCCTTAGACTGTTGCTGTGTTTAAATGAAATCATATCTTTATTTTGCAAACAATTAACATTTTTAGATTGTCATAGATAGGTGCAGGGGCCTCAGTGGCCTAGTGGTTAGAGTTCAGAACTTGAAATCACATGGCCCCTCTCCGCGTGGGTTCAAAACCTGAGAGGGATATGGATTTTCATGAGAGGCAGTCTCCCGACTGACTTACGGAATGCCGATAGTTCTACCCGATGGTTCTACACTCGCCTTGACCAGCCCTTATGGGCAGTTGAGTATGGGGTCTTCCTCCACCATTAAGAGTCTGGCATCGCTACATAACTGAAATAATGTTGATGTGATGTAAAACCCTTATAAAAAAAAAAGATAGGTGCTATTCACAGCTTGTTGCATACCATTCTTATGAAAGAATGAAGCATTCTCCTTGTTTATGATTTTTTAAGGGCCAATGTAAAGTGTGCAGATGTTAAAAGAAATTGAACTATGACAAGAGACAGTTTTTTTTTTTTTGGAAATTGGTTTAATTGGTTGCAGTTGAATTAAAATTCTTCCATTTCATTAAGTCAGGGTGATTTCTAAATACATCTGCCATATCTGAGGTACTTTCGATACAATAACTTTAACATATAATATCCCTTTACCCAATCAGATCTAGGGTTGGCCACTGGGGTTTTCGCTAAGAGTGCTGCCATGCTTGGCGCAGCGGAGGAACACACGGCCCTGTCTCGTGCCCTGTCACAGCTTGCGGAGTGTGAAGAGAAGATAGAACAGCTACAGAATGAACAGTCAGAGCAGGACTTCTATGTGATGGCCGAACTACTGAAGGATTATATATCCCTGTTGGGTTCCGTGAAGGTGAGATAAAAGATGGTTGAGTTGGTTCTCCGTCTTGTTCTTGTTTAGTTGGTTTCTCAGTGTGACTCAGGAATATAGATTAACCTGTGATTAATCAGTGAAAAGTGTCTCATAAGTCAAAACTGGCTGGCCCTTTCAAACGGGTGACACTATAATGAAAAAAACCTTTACATTACCTTTTAACCCATTATCAAACATTGAAGACATTTAATCTTTTTCTCTCAGATGACTCTGGAAAATATTGTGAGAAAAGGAGAAATTGCTCGAAACAAGTAATTTCTCCTTTTTCCCACAATGTTTTCTGCCCTATCAGAAGATTATTTTCCTATTTCATCGCATGTTGAAACTTCGCCTGCAAACTCTTTCAATTTGAAACAGTTGATAAGTTGGTGTTTGGTAAAGGGTTAAGAGAAACAATGAGGATATGCTACTCATTTTGACATTTGGTGACGGATTCAAATTGAAGCAACACGAGACACCCATCATAAGGCATGAAACATGATAACTTCTTTGTGATGATGGATGGAATTTATTATGAGAAAAAGAGAAATTGAATTTTTTCTATCATTGGAATGTGAATGTGAGCTTGGAGATGCTTTTTTGTCTTATTTTTGTTTAGAATGTCCTGTTATCAGATACCAAGAGGCATACATGGCTTTGTGTTGAGTATAAAACTTAGAACAACTTGGCATTTCTCCGTGTAGGTTCAAATCCCAGTGACAGGATTTGGACTTTCATGAGAGGCAGGGTACCGATCGAATGCCGTTGTTTCTTCCTCACTTGATAAGCCCATGTTGGCAGTTGAGTATGGGGTCTTCCTCCATCTTTAGGAGTTTGGCGTCTCAACATAACTAGAATGATGTTGCAATATAAAACTCTCATAAACTTAACTAAACTTTTAGAAGAAACAATACAGGTGCTGTACACTTTTTTAAAAACCAAGTCAAAAACTTGAAAAATTTCCTCACATCTTTGAACAACTAGCTTTAATTCTTGTTGGTTATAATAAATGGGGTAAATAACTTTCCCTCTCTATAAAACAGGAAGTGCTCCATGAGCGTGTAAAGACCTACAAGAACTGGAAAGAGGCAGAGGCCATGCTGACAAAGAAGCGAGAGATCAAAGTCAAACTAGAGCTTGCGCGGAAGACGGACAAAATTTCTGGTGCGCAGCAAGAGATAACTGATGTGAGTCCTTGTTTCTTTTTGTCTTGGCTCTGTTGAGTTTTCTTTTTTTTTACTTTGATTTGCATTCATTTCGGATCAAATCCATTCCCACCTATTCAATGTGGTGATCTTAATTAAATGTATTAGCAAATAAGGCTTTTTAAATTACATATGTATTGAAGAATATTTTTATTTTTGTTGTTAAAAAAGAGTAGAAACCATTGTTGCATTTGAAAATATTTGGGGGGCCTCCATTGTCTTGTAGTTAGATTATACAAAATTGGAAATCACATGGCTCCTCTCCATGTGTGATATAATCCCTGTGATCAGATTTTCTTTTAATGAGAGATATTCTCTTTGTTGAGTAAGGGGATGCTGACGTTTTCTACCTGGCTTTACCAGCAAGTTTGTCTTCCATCATCATGAGGCTGTCATTGCAGCAAAACTGAAATAATGTCAAACCTATCTAAATAACTGAAAAATTGCTAAGTTTCTGTAATTTTACTCTTCTCTTGTAAGTGCGATAATACAAGTGAACAAGATTCTAAGAGCAACCGCACTTTGGGGTGATATGAAGTATTGTGAAAGCTTTAGTAATTGATCTTTTTCTTAACTTAATATGTTAGTGATGTTGCTGAAATAGGCACATTATAAGCAAGCATTTTATATGATCATTTGGATAGATTCGCATTATTCATGTTGAGTTGTCAATGTGAGAATATAGTAAGTGCTTTACGTTTGTGAAGGGCACCCTATAGTCTTTCAATGAACCCTTGATATCTACTGCTCTTAAGTATTATTCAACCCAAATATTGATAGATAGACATTGCCTTATTCTGGTTACTTTCAGTGGGAACAAAGAGTGGAGAAAGGACAGAGAGACTTTGAGGCCATTTCTGCCACAGTACGTAAAGAGGTGGCCAGGTTTGACAAGGTTCGGGTCACAGACTTCAAGGCGAGTGTGATCAAATACCTGACCAACTTGATGGAAAAGCAGCAACAGGTCAGTGTGATTATTTGTTAACAAGTACTTAGACTTTTAACCCTTTACCAAACACCAAAATTTTGAATGTCCCAAATCGAAAGAGAGTGAAAAATAATCTCCTGATAGGGCAGAAAACATTGAGGGAAAATGGAAAATTGTTCGTTAAGAGCAATTTCTCCTTTTCCCACAATGTTTTTCAAAGTCATTTGCAACAAAGTGGTCAAATGTTGTTATTGTTTGGTAATGGGAATTAAAAGAAAGCATTGATATCATTGTTCGGGCTTCGGTTCAAAGCTCTTTTAGAGAGTTCAATGCAAGACTATATGGCTCTTTCATAGCCAAATAGTTAAGATGACATACTAAAAATTTGAGGTTTAAGCCCTACCAGTACATCTGATTTTTCCTTCGATAGTCCTTCATTGAGACACTACAGAGCCCTTTCCTAGTCAAGGTTAATCCAGGAAAGCTGTAACATAATTGAAAAATTGTTGACACAGTATTTAATCCCATGCAAACAAATAAACAAAATGCAAGACTTTAGTAAGACCTTTACATATGTGAAGTACTTACTATATTGTTGCATGGAACCTTTGTCTTATTAATTGGAATAGCATTCTAACATGGGAAGTAATTCAATAAGATTTCTCATTTTGTTTATAAGGGTAATGTTTAAATATGCTCCCTTATTTGGTGATTATCACATCATTCTTTATGAAAAAGACACCATATACATGAAGTCTTCAATTGCAATGTGTTGTTAAATATAAGTGTCGTTCAACTATTCTAAGTTATCAATCACTGTGTCCAAGTTTCTTATAATTGATAAAACACAGCATGTTGGTAATTTTTATTATTTTTTTCCTTTTGTGAAAGATACTGTGTTTGTTTGTTCAACCTGAAATCAATAGACTAAAGAAAAGTAGAAAGAGGCTGAAAAATGGAAATTGACTTTTTTTGAAGATTGATCTTTTTGACATTCATCTTTCTTTGTATGTTTTCAGGTGATTCGCCACTGGGAGCAATTCTTACCGGAGGCTAAAGCAATTGCATGAGTGTTGATTCATTCCAGAACAGTTGCACATTTTCCAACTAGTTGACCTAAACATCACATGCAATCTTATCAAATATACATGAATTTAAGTTGTTTTCTGTATGCACAGGGCTGTTTGTACTAAACAATTTTAAAAGGAACTGGCTTTGAGACAAAAGGAATCAAATTATAGATAGAATTGTCCTTTTGTCGCACTATAATCACTTTTCTAAGTCAGCATCAAATTCTTTTTAATGGATCATTATGTCAATATGTTTAGATATATGTGTTGACAAGATATACTATTGAACTTTTTTTTTCTCTGTTTTTCAAGGGTTCAATGCATGACATAGTAAGTGCTTCAAAAACATGCTTTTCAGAGTGTTTATGGTAAGACACTTTTTTTTCAAGCTGTGTTATGGAAGAATACCAAGGAAATCTAATACAGCAGATAATCATGAAAGCGTATTTAGTTTCACTTTAAGAAAAAGCTACCATCAAACAGCTTTATGATAAAAGATTATGGCTGCATAGTGCTTTAGTAATGTGCAATACCTTTTGTTGATATGTTAATGTCAGTTCTGCCTTTTTACATACAGATGTTGGGTAAATGTGATAAATGAAATACTCCCTATTGACATAATATTGATGAGAAGTTTATACAACTAAAATTCTGACCTTAACAGTATGAATGTGATAACATTTTTCTGAATAAAACAACAAAACAACTCATACAAATTGTCAAACACCATTGTTTTCAGTGTAAAATGCAGCAGAATGGGACCAATTCGATCATTTAAAGTTTTTTAGATGGAACAACATTTCAAAGATAGAATCATAGCATACATTAGCTTTGTCAGTGGCTTGAATGGTTATATAGCATTTTGCCCATGATAGCCTTGTACTCCATGAGCAATCCGGATACTGTCCAAGACTCCAAGGCCTCAGTATATTAACCGAACACATTTCCTAAGATTTATTTTGATTCCGACAGAGGTTATGTTACAACTTCTCTTTCATGAGAGGTAGTTTACATTTTGACCTACATAATACTTTGACCAGCCATTATGGCCAGTCAAGATAAGGGTCTTCTTTCATCATTTTGAAATGAGCATCTCAATATAACTGAAGTAATGTTGATGTGATGTGAAACCCGTGTAAAATGAAATAATCAAATATCACTTCTCTTCTTCGGTAAAACTGTCTCGAGCTAATATCTATAAGCTTTGGGTATAACATGTACTTTCATTGGTAATGTCGTGAGAATATGTTTGACATACCTCTTTTATAACTTTTTGCTTTGAGTTTAATTTGTGATAATTCATTAAGATGAAAACAACTGGTGAATAATGTGTGAATAGGTTTTAGAATATAGAAATAATTTTCTTTACAAGCTGTTATTGTGCAAAGCCTGATTCAATGGGTTGTAGGGATGGGATTGATCTTTAAGTGTGAGTGGATTTATTCTATGGCTTTGTTAGTGATACAGGCTTCAGAGTCATGTTTTCAAAGAACAAATTGCATATATGTTATTCAATTTAGATATGTATTGTGAGAATAAGAAATGCTGGTGACAAGTATTTTCTTCTTTTTACATACTACAAACTAACTCTAACCCAACTCTTTAGAACTATGTTCAAATATTGGTGCACACTAGATAACACCCTTGCTACAAAGGTTGTTGGGATGTTTGTCTACTAATACATTTAATGGACAATAATGAAATTTCCTATAGTGATAGAGGATTATTACGTATGTGGTAAAAGTTTTAAAAGGAAACTATGAATGGGATGTACTGAATAGTTTAAACGATTTGATTAATTGTATGCATTGTTACACACCTTTAATCATACAAAGATGATGAAATTTGCAATCGAGAGAAAGTAGAATAAACTAATTTAATTCGAAAGTAGAATAATCAAATGATTCTTCAATTTATCTTCGTCCACTTTGATGTACAGTTAATGAATATTTATGAAGTTTGAAACGAATATTAAGTATATGTGTATACCTTTTTAAGGTTATGTAGATTTTATTGTATTTGAAAAATAAATAATATAACTTATGTGAACATAGTTTTTTATTCTTCTAGTTTAGTAGAAACAATTTTCTGCTAAATGTGTTCTAATTTTTAATCCTCCTGTTTAAGCCTTTCCCAAACAATAACGACATTTGACCACTGTGTTCCAGACGACTTAAGAAAACATTGAGGGAAAAGGAGAAATTGCTCTTGACGAGCAATTTCTCCTTTTCCCACAATGTTTTCTGGCCTATCAGAAGATTATTTTTTTTCAATTTCATCACATTTTGAAATGTCTGCAAACTCTTTCAATTTGGGACAGTCGAGAATTTGTTAGTTGGGAAAGGGTTAATGGTATTTTATAAACAGTCCAAATTGAAAGCAATTGACCAGTCTCCAATTCGCCTCGGTTTGGACATTATTAACAGTTTACCTATAGACCTAAAATGTTTATTAGGTCTTTGGTTTACCTAATGGAATGGTGTACCAAACTCCGACATACAAATACACGTATGCTTGTAAATATTGCTTTCAATGGCTCTATTTGTGAAAACTACTCCGACAAATATTTGGGGCGGGGTTTTGACGACTGCTCAATTGCAGTTGCACACGTCCTATATAAAAGAGACTGTGTGAGTTTGAATCCCGATGTTAGCATTTGGGTTTCAGTTGGAGGCGGTCTACAACCTAATTTTCCCAATGCCGATTAACTTCCCGGCACGATCAGCTTTAATGGACACCCAATGGGTATTCTCCAATAGTTTTGAGCCGGGCATCACAACAAGGCTAAAATAGCTATAACCCTTTACCAAACGCCAAATTTTCGACTGTTAAAAACTAAAAGAGTTTGTAGACGACATTTAAAAACGTGTTGAAATTGATAAATAATTTTCTGATAGAGCAGAAAACGTGGGAAAAGGAGAAGTTGCTCCATAAGTCGTTAAGAACAGTTTCTCCTTTTCCCACAATGTTTTCCAGAGTCGTCTGCAAAAAAGTGGTCAAATGCAATTGTTTGGTAATGGGTTAACGCGATAAGAAAGCCTTATAACGATGATGAATACATTAAAGATTTCACGGGAACAGCTGAAGGCAAAAAGAAGCAAGACTCGAAGTATGTTTACAATCGGAGACGTTGTTTACGTGGATGAAAACTAAATCGCAATGTTATCTTGTAGCATCTTGTAATGTTTTTAAGTATTTATTATTTACTACTAGGATGTGGGTGATTTAAATTTTCATTTTGATTTGAGAACGCTTTCCATTATATTCAAGATACGCACAGTATTGGATGTTCTAGCAGGACAGTCTTGCACGACATTCAATGCATTGATATTTTTTATTACACTTCTGTCAGGAAAGTAGCAGAAAAGTCGGAAAAAGTGATTTATTTAACTCTTTTTTTATCATTGACTGTCGTTCTAGACTGTCCTGTTGGACTGTTCTGTCAGCACACTACTTAATGCCGTGCTTATCTTAAATGCTCCATGGTTATCTTAACTGTTCTGCTGACTGACGTGCTTTCTGCCAGCTCACCACTTAATGCCATGCTTATCTTAAATGTTCCATGGTTATCTTAACTGTTCTACTGAATGACGTGCTTTCTGCCAGCTCACCACTTAATGCCATGCTTATCTTAAATGATCCATGTTTATCTTAACTGATCTGCTGAATGAGGTGCTTTCTGCCAGCTCACCACTTAATGCTGTGCTTATCTTAAATGTTCCATGGTTATCTTAACTGTTCTACTGAATGACGTGCATCTCACCACTTAATGCCATGCTTATCTTAAATGTTCCATGGTTATCTTAACTGTTCTATTGAATGACGTGCTTTCTGCCAGCTCACCACTTAATGCCGTGCTTATATTAAATGTTCCATGGTTATCTTAACTGTTCTACTGAATGACGTGCTTTCTGCCAACTCACCACTTAATGCCGTGCTTATATTAAATGTTCCATGGTTATCTTAACTGTTCTACTGAATGACGTGCTTTCTGCCAGCTCACCACTTAATGCCGTGCTTATCTTAAATGTTCCATGGTTATCTTAACTGTTCTACTGAATGACGTGCTTTCTGCCAGCTCACCAGTTAATGTCGTGCTTATCTTAAATGTTCCATGGTTATCTTAACTGTTCTACTGAATGACGTGCGTTCTGCCAGTACACCAGTTAATGTCTTGCTTATCTTAAATGATCCATGTTTATCTTAACTGTTCTACTGAATGACGTGCTTTCTGCCAGCACACCACCTAATGCCGTGTTTATCTTAAATGTTCCATGGTTATCTAAACTGTTCCACTGAATGACCTGCGTTCTGCCAGTACACCAGTTAATGCCGTGTTTATCTTAAATGTTCCATGGTTATCTTAACTGTTCTACTAAATGACGTGCGTTCTGCCAATACACCAGTTAATGCCGTGTTTATCTTAAATGATCCATGTTTATGTTAACTGATCTGCTGAATGACGTGCGTTCTGCCAGTATACCAGTTAATGCCGTGTTTATCTTAAATGTTCCATGGTTATCTTAACTGTTCTACTGAATGACGTGCTTTCTGCCAGCTCACCACTTAATGCCGTGCTTATCTTAAATGTTCCATGGTTATCTTAATTGTTCTACTGAATGACGTGCTTTCTGCCAGCTCACCAGTTAATGTCGTGTTTATCTTAAATGTTCCATGGTTATCTAAACTGTTCCACTGAATGACCTGCGTTCTGCCAGTACACCAGTTAATGCCGTGTTTATCTTAAATGTTCCATGGTTATCTTAACTGTTCTACTAAATGACGTGCGTTCTGCCAATACACCAGTTAATGCCGTGTTTATCTTAAATGATCCATGTTTATGTTAACTGATCTGCTGAATGACGTTCGTTCTGCCAGTATACCAGTTAATGCCGTGTTTATCTTAAATGTTCCATGGTTATCTTAACTGTTCTACTAAATGACGTGCGTTCTGCCAATACACCAGTTAATGCCGTGTTTATCTTAAATGATCAATGGTTATCTTAACTGTTCTACTAAATGACGTGCGTTCTGCCAATACACCAGTTAATGCCGTGTTTATCTTAAATGATCAATGGTTATATTAACTGTTCTACTGAATAACCTGCGCTTTGCACCAATTCACAGCCCTTAGAAGAGAAGGGTTAAATCCCAAGGGTATGTCATTTTTCGACGAATCCATGCTTCACTTGGTTTGTTGGTCAGGTACATTACATATAATATAATTATAGTACCCATGAACTCTATGTTCATAACATACATTTTATTGTGCGATGAAAGTTTTCACGGTAATATTTTGAACTGAGATCGCAAGATACATTGACTTGGGTTAGTGTTAAGTGACCCGACCCATTAACCTATACACTTGTGAACCTTCTGAACTCGCTAAACTAAGTGTACCTTAACCCATTACCGAACAATAACGACATTTGACCAGTTTGTTGCAGACGACTCTGGAAAACATTGTGTGAAAAGGAGAAATTGCTCGTAACGAGCAATTTTTCATTTTCCCACAATGTTTTCTACTCTATCAGAAGATTACTTTCCAATTTTATCACATTTTGAAATGTCGTCTGGAAACTTTTTCAATTTGGGACAATAAAAAATTTGGCGTATTGTAAAGGGTTAAGACGACAACAATAAAATCATAAAAGCAAACAAAAAGAAGTATTTATGAAATCGAAATATATGTAAAATAGCCGAAAGCCTAAACAATGAAGTGGTCAAATTTGAATATGTTTTTATATTTGGAAAGCAGGGATTGATTGAGTTGGAAAACGAACTTGTTTTTGTTTTATTTTTAGAAAGAAAGGTCATAGACTTGCAACTGTACTACCAGTCGATGTGCAAATTAAGTATCATATCAACCCTTTACCAAACGCCAAATTTTCGACTGTCCCAAATTAAAAGAGTTTGCAGACGACATTTCAAAATCTGATGAAATCGAAAAATAACTTTCTAATAGGACAGAAAACATTGTGGGAAAAGGGAATATTACTCGTTAAGAGCAATTTCTCCTTTTCCAATAATGTTTTCCAGAATCGTCTGCAACAAGGTTGTTAAATGTCGTTATTGTTTGATCATGGGTTAAAAATGCATAGAGTTGCCCAATCGAACAAATGGTACCTGTTTCTGCTTCTGCTCATCCACTTTCTCTCGCCTGCTTAATGCATTCAAGCACCGCCTATCAGGAAGTACGGGGTTCACACGGTTCTTGCTTTGGAACTCTTAGAAGCAGATGCCATAGAAAATACTTTCCATAGAGACTGTCCATAAACGGTATCACGATAGATGGCTAATTAGTGAAATACTTCTAACTGAATTAGAATGTATAATTATTTCAAGAATCTTTTGCTGAGTAAGTATCTAAAGACGCTTTAAATCGACTTAATCAGCATATTCTTCACGTCCTTATATTGACCTACAATGGATCGGTTGCTTTTGAACTCATTGAAGCTGATTTCATCGAAAGTGGATTCCAAAGAATCAATCGATATCCATAAACTATATCATTATAGATGGCTAGATATTGAGATACTTCTAACTTGATTAGAATTGTTCACATTATTTCAAGAATCTTCTGCTGTGTAAATATCTAAAGACGCTTTTAAAAAGGAATAATCAGCATATTCTTCACGTCCTTATATTGACCTACAAAGGATCAGTATATTGACAGATGGGACGTAACTGCGGAGGATAGGTCCACGGGTAGAGCCAATCGTATCTACTTGGCAATCCTGGCACAAGCTGGTAGGTACACATCTAAGGTAGTTCATGAAGACAGCAGGAAGCCTTGGGAAATTCGGTTGCTTTCCGCAGGATAACATACATTGTACTTGATTACAACCTTACACAAAGGAACTGAATACTTATGTAAAAACACACAAATTGGTTATATATCACAATTGAATGTTTGTTTACTAATATCATTAAAGATTATCATATCGACACATCTGTGTTTCATATTTTTCTCAATCGTATCTACTCGGCCATCCTCGATTGCAAACGGACATGCCCTTCGTCGCCGCCATGTTGCCGGACTACTTTCAAAATGGCTCGCCATAACCTCCGATCCAAGCGGAACTTTCCGGCAAACTTCAACATCACTGAGGGGTTCTGATTTTCTCCGATGTTATTTTCAGAAATGGCCGAGGGGTTCCGAATGTGGGTGGCAGTGGTTCAAGAGTAGGGCATCCTATTCGGGACACGAGCTCGTGCACTGGTTGTTAGATGACAAGTGTACACATTGCTCCGAGCAAAAAAAAGACGGTTTAAGTGTTTATTTGATTACAGTTTTTGCGTGTTTACTTACCAATTAAGTGTTTCAACGTTGCGCTCAGCAGAGAACGTTTACAATTTTTACTTTATCAGAGGTTGTAAAATACACAATTTAACATTAGAGTCACTGGAATTCAAGAATTCAAGAGTCACAGGCTTTTAACCATAGTTAACACTGGATGGGGACATGAGCGAGGTTGACTGAAAAGAATGTGAAGGCACGTTATTCAAGGGGGTTCGGAGACATGTTCCTCCTGGAAAAAAGTGTAGTCAAAAATCGCTCAGATGATTTCTTGCATCCACAAATAATTTTTGTCTAAGCCGAAAATAGAGGCCCGTTCTGTTGCGGTTTTTTTTGCTTCCTGAATAAAAGTGTAGGCACATGCCCAAAGCGCCTAAAGGAAGCGACGGCAATGGTCGACAATAGACAAATAGGTCACATGTTTTTTTTCGTCCCGTCATTGTGATTGTATTTGGTATAAATAGGATACGTTTTAGGTTTAGGCAAATCGATCATATCTTTATTACAGACTGATTAACCTAGTCGGAGTCAGCTGTCACCTTCCTGTTTGGTTAATTAATATGCCCCGGTAGCTAAGGCTATACGGGGTAAATCCCGGGGTGAAATCCCTCGGTCATCTTCCGGACATTTGAAATACCAAATTCTCAAATGAGCCGTTACGGAAAATGGATGAGCTTTTTGTCTTCCTTCAACTATCACGACTTGGTCATCGGGAAATAATTGAGGTCGTGTTGATGTAATGTAAAACCAAAGCCAAATAGGACTTAGTAGACAGTTTGCCGTTTTCGAGCCTACGGTAATTATACAAACCGTAGATGTAGACAGGTCTTGTAACAAAACGATTCTTTCAACATTGTCTTATTGATTCACTGAATGTTTGACTTATCAATAAATTGATCAACCAATGAACCAATGAACCAACCAACCAACCAACCAACCAACCAACCAACCAACCAACCAACCAACCAACCAACCAACCAACCAACCAACCAACCAACCAACCAACCAACCAACCAACCAACCAACCAACCAACCAACCAACCAAGGAAACCAACCAACCAGCCAACCAACCAAACCAACCAACCAACCAACCAACCAACCAACCAACCAACCAACCAACCAACCAACCAACCAACCAACCAACCAACCAACCAACCAACCAACCAACCAACCAACCAACCAACCAACCAACCAACCAACCAACCAACCAACCAACCAACCAACCAACCAACCAACCAACCAACCAACCAACCAACCAACCAACCAACCAACCAACCAACCAACCAACCAACCAACCAACCAACCAACCAATCAACCAACCAACCAATCAATCAATCAATTATTACGTCAACCAATCGCTCATTTAAATACCATCCAGTTCTTTCACTCAACTACCTAACCAGCTAATCACTTGTTCAATAACTGACTCATTTACTCACCGTCTCACCCAGCCTTACACTTCATGCTACATAGGTCTGCAGGAATCATTGCGACAAAAAAAGTAATTGCTCTCTAGTAGCAAGCTTTCATCAAGCCTTCATAAGCTTGTTCGCGTTTAAAAATGTTACTCACTCATTATAGTGTATACAATTTTTCGATATCGGTACATGCTTTAAACTCACATCAATGGCATAAACAGTAACAATTAATTACTAAAGGAATCATTGTGTCAAAACAAGGAATTGCTCATTTGTAGCAAGCTTTCATTTGGCCTTCGCAAGCTTTGTCACATATAAAAATGTTACTCACCCATTATAGTGTACATGCAATTTTCAATATCTGTATATGCTTTAAACTCACACCATTGATAAATATAGTAATAAGTAATATGTCCTCTTTTTGTGTCCTTTGCATTGGAAAAGGTCCCTCTATTATCCCCTTCCGGACTGACCATTGTGGAATCCACCAGTTAATGTTCGTAAATTTATATACATGTATACATATTGTGTTGGGGGAGGGGAGGGGGGTCTTTCTTTTAAAGAAAGCCGATGTCTGTGAATAGTTTGTTCTTACAGGGTATTTTGGCACTTGTGGTGTCTTAGTGGGATATCAAATGTGTTTGACAAGTATTAATTTGCTTGATAAGTTGTCTTCATCTTTCATTTAGTTTTAAGATCATTTGTTCCTCACTGCTCCTTATGCCTTTCTCAGACATATTGATACCTCACTGTGAGACGACATATGGGCCAAAATACCTTAACTGTCCTTAGTCTTTTAGTTTTATTGTTCACTTGTTTATTGTTGAGGATCTTATGGAAGATTGTCAGTTTAAATTGTCAAATAGGTTTCCTCGTTAAATTAAGTCTTTATTATTATTATTATTATTATTATTATTATTATTATTATTATTATTATTATAGTATTCGCATAACGTTGCAGAACGTTTTCTCGGTATATACCAGGCCCCATATAAGGCACCTTTCCAATTGGAAATTTCTTTAAGATCATGCAACTTTCCCAAAGACTTAAACTCACAACATCTTTTTGGTTTCCCAATTCCGCAATTTCATCGTTAGAATTTCCCAAATTCATCCGACCTATTTCTTTTCCCAATCTGAGGAAAAAATGCCCTGCGTAGCACCCATTTGATGGTTTCGCAGCATTTTGGACGAATAATCGCCAGCACAATTTGAAGAGGCATCCGAATGACTTTCGGAAACCTTTATTAATTGTGTGGACGGTGGATGTCAAAGATACTGGGGCGCAAACGCACGTGTACTACATTAACAAAAACCTGTTGGGCTTAGGCTCCGACCTTACAAACCAGTTGGCCGACAGGTCTCTTGACATAAAATGAATTACCCGCGCAATTGGTTACTCATTGATGTGAAGAGCAGTTTCTTTTTGCTAACAGTTTTGCATTGTTGGTGCTCTGCCAAAGATGCTTTCGAACCTGTGAATATCAAGAACTGAGTTAACCCATTACTTAACAATAACGACATTTGACAAGTTTGTTGCAGACGACTCTGGAAAACATTGTGGGAAAAGGAGAAATTGCTCTTAACGAACAATTTCTCCTTTTCCCTCAATGTTTTCTGTCCTATCAGAAGATTATTTTTTCAATCTTAACACATTTTGAAATATCGTCTGCAAACTCTTTTAATTTGGGAGAGTCGAAAATTTGGCGTTTGGTAAAGGGTTAAACTGTATTATCAGGTTGCGAGTTTCGATGCGCAACTTATTGTTTAACGGTTGCATCCCAGTCCGCGTTTTGAAACAGACAGTACAACCATAGACGTTTTACCTCGATATATGGGAGAGGTTTACAAACGTAGCGGAACATTATGTTATATAAACAAGATACGCTTCATGAATAAATACATCATTACTAATCAAGAAAAGGTATCGATTTGATTTTGACGCTGCATCGATAATATTTCAGCCATTTTGCGATACCATTGGTATAGGTATTGATGCATTGGCATATAATTCAAGGAACGTATACGTGTCGTTATCTACAATAGCCAATTCAATAATGATCAATTAAGATATTATGTCATAGCATTCCATGTTCTGTGAAGCCAAGAGGCGGAGTTCTGTAAATATCAGTATAAGTCACTGGTATGTAAAAGTCTCGATATTTTTTTTTCTATATTTTTTTTGAGAACTTTCCAGTAACATGGCGTTCCTCAGCTCTGCACAGAGACACTTACATTAAAGTTATTAATTTTACATCGATTGTGAAACAAGTTTCTACAACTAAGATCAGCCACTCTCGATTTTGCTTCCTGGATACATAACCTTTACTCACGCTGAATGTTGGTTAATGAAAAGTCGCAAGTCGGACCGCGCCGCTCACGAGATTCGAACCCACGATATTCATGCACCGAGGCCGACACTTTACCTATGGACTTTAGTCCCCCAGAATACAAGACACTGTTCCCTTGGCTCGATTTATCTTTTGGAAAGAACAATTGAACACCCCAGTTCTCTCTTATTAAATGGTGATCGGTGAAGCCAAATTTGTACAACTTTTTGGGGGGACCTTTATTTGTGGCCGAGTGGTTAGAGTAAAGAACTAATCACATGATACTTCGGCAGCTTTTTGATTTTTATGAGAGATTGTCTCCCGCCAAATTGACCTACGGAATTCCAATGGTTCTTCCTGGCTTGACCAGCCTTTATAGCCAGTCGGCTTTGGAGCCATGCTTCAGGGTATCGTTTTACTTAACAGTCTACGCTTAAAATTTGCGTAAGTCTAAAACAACAATTCCTCTAATTTCAATAACGGGGGAAGCAATATTGCAAAGTAACGCATCATTGGAATCGTCTCTTCGAGACGCTTCCAATGACGTGTCACATTACAATATTGTACTTTCATTGACGATACTATCCATGTGTATCAGTTATGACTTACGCAAATGTTTTTCTTAAGTTGCTTAGTAAAACGGTGCCCAGGACCCGGGCTTCGCAATATAACTGAAAAGGAATGCTGACGAGATGTTAAACAGAGAGATATACACACTTTCGTACATGCGATATATATATATATATATACGATTTTGGAAGCGGGTATTTTTCTTTTCCCAGCAATGTGTGTCGCTCCGTTTCAGCAAGTGGTTGTTTTTGCATGACGTATGACGCAAGTCGTCTCCAGACACGTGTATTGAGTTTGCGGTCCGTGATAAGCGTAATTTAAGCGACACTGAACTTGCTAAAGCGTGGGATGACTTATTTAGGGGACACACAAAATCCTGTTTTCTTCAAATAGTATATACGTCAATGAACTTAGAGTCTCGCCAGATATATATATATATATATACTACCGGAAGATTACGACACAATAAAATCGGTTATGCGTAGTTGGAGGGCAAGCAACTAAATATAGTTCTAAGTTTAAATTGTTTATTATTGTTATCAATGATGGGGATTTACAAACTCGAGGACGGTATTTTAAGTTCTTCTTGATGTTCTTACTGGCTAAGCCAAGACAAAGAAATTCCCCACCCCCATTAACGTACACAATGATCTAGCAATTCAGGTAAATTGTGTACCAAAGGTAGTTTTCATTCAGTATTTTAACAACCATCAAATAGTCTTTCGTGATTTACTTACTGGCTAAGCCAAGATAGAGAAATCCCCCACCTCCATTAAATGACAAAATAGCCACTTGAGGCCGTAGCCTTGTACAGAAGAACCCAAAGAAAGACATAAATTAAGTTTTGACATGGCATTACACTCAAAATAAAAGTAGATCAAACACTAAAGCATGGGTCTGGCGTCTTGTACTAGCTGTTTAACAATGCCTTTAGTGTCCTTATTCTAAATGACAACCTTTAGAACGATATACCATTGTGCAAAAAGATTCTGGCGTTTAAACAAGTCATTGAGACATAATTGACTCGTCTCAAAATTGTGACCAATGATATCCATGTTCGTCTTAAAACTGGGAACCGTTTAATTAAGCATCTTACACTTTATATTTGCCTCAAAATCGTCTCTCCGACACGCTTCCAATAGCGTGTCACATTGCAATAGTGTACTTTCATTCAAGATCCTATCCATGTTTATCAAATGACGTACGCAAATATTTCAAATTGTTTTAAGTCATTAAGTAAAATTGTGTCGTACTGGTATGGACATATGTATAGAGGCGCTGGTTGCCATGTTGTGACTGAAATGTTATTAAACATTGCGTTGAAAAACCCATTTCAAGCCCACAATCTGGTTTATTAAAACATTAGAAGGAAATATTGCTTTGTTACATTCTTTTAGTGTTGTCGTTTGAAAAGAGGAATTTCTCCTTTCTTTCTAAATACTTCTTTTTCGTATTCATTCCATGAATTTCAATCCGACAGAAAACGCAACTTTTTTGATTTTGATTGAATCGTCGGATTTAAAAAGTATCTACAAAATACGGATGTTTTGATTGACAAGTAAGATATCATTATTTATTCGACTCGCATTTCTTCGAATAATGCGGGGAATAACATATTGATTGTCAAAATAGATTTTTATTGTTAATACGTGACGTAAATGTTTGTCGATCCATTTTGGGGGAATATCTCACGCCCTTCCTGGAAAAGGGGATCATATTTGTTATGCGTTCGAGACGGTTCCAGAATTAGGGAAAGAAATCAGTGCCATTCAGTTTTAACTTTACGATGATCAATGCCATTTTCCTACGAGTCACGGAAGTTAAGAATACACACAGAAACATGTACAATGTATCCTGATTTTAATGCTACAGTGACTTTGGCTCCTATATCGAATCATTTATAGCTCATGCTGTACACATTGTACCCGAGAGATTAAAGAATTACTCTGTTCTGTTCTGTTTTGACAATAAATGCTATCATGTGCATACCGCTAATCAAATACCAGTGAAAGGAAGAGGTAAATGCCACTTACACTGCTTAAGTTATTCGAACAATCTTCAGTCTGACGACCGGATAGCTATTCAATATCAAACTTAATGACATTTTTATTATACAATTTCACCACTATGCACCTTAAAGCAAAATACATCTATCTTCGTTCAAATTTACCGCAGATTCATATCGTCGTGCATACATTTGGGATTCATTTCGCGTTTCATGTTTACATGGTACAAGCGCACTGTGAATATACTGAACCCGGTGCAATCATATCTAGTCGGCAATTCCCAGCACAAGCCGGTAGATCTAGTTCATGAATACACCCTAAATCCTGGGGAAATTCAGCGCTATGCCGCTGTATAACACACTTGATAACAACATTACATTATATTCAATGTTTACTTTTACTAATTTCATTAAAGTTTATCATATTAACATATCTGTGTTTCATATTTTCTCGATCGTATCTACCCGGCAATCCCTGGTTTATGTCAGGGATTGTCGAGTAAATACGATTGCAAACGGACATGTCTTCGTCGTTGCCATGTTGCCGGACTCATTTTAAAATTGCCCCTCATTTCCTCCTAGGTTATTTCAAGAAATGGCCAAAATTTTCCGAATGAGACGCAATTAAAATCGACCAAACACAATCATGGCCATTCAGACGCAAACCGAACCAAGCACCATTGTACAGCTTGTATTCAGACACGCTACCAATGTCGTGTCCGGGTAGAAATCACATGATCAAACATCTTTAAAAAAATTCTTAGCGGACCAAGTATAGCCTAACACCCACTTTTTCCTCAGGCGTCGAAAGTTGTCGTAAAAGTTTTGTTTCCTGCGATTGATTAATAAAGACGAGAATTCCCCCTCCAATGTCCCTAGCCAGAGCATTGACGTATGTAAATTCCCAGAAATAGGTAAAACAAAACTACCGAAACGGATGCTTTCGTTGGTCAGGCGCCATTTGCTTCAGAGGGGATTTTTGTCGGGTGTAAATATAAGCCCATGTCGGCCGATGTAACAGTCAAACAACGTTTTGGAGGACTTACACAGTACGTTGCCTGAAAGATCGAGTTAAACATTTTCTTGTTACCACCAGACACTATTCAAAATGTAAGTCATATTTTATTTATTAAATTGGAGCTTAACGAAATGTTATATAAAGTTAATATTTCTTAACGGTCTAGGTAAACTTCGCTTATTAATAATGACTTCATGATAATCTATTGATTTTAGGCTAGAACATGTTGTATACTCAAGGACTCTTCTTAGCGAAATATCATAAACGAATAGGGATTAATTTTGTCAAAATGGTCTACAATCCGTTTCTAGTTGGTATCTCTACGTAATGCAATCATGCAGTCCGGACTACTTGGGTATTTTCGTGAGCTGACAAATACACCTCGGATATATTAGTGTAGGGTTACAATAATTCAAGCAAATCGTCTCCGGCTTATAACACATCCTATAAACGTCTACGTTAAGTAGTTAAATGTACATGTAAGTGTCTAGCATCGTTTTAAACAATATTTTATATGTAACTCATACATAATACTAACATTATAAGTTGTGATACAAGTATATATAATTGTTTCGTCATTCAAAATAAATGACCATTTAGATTTCAAATTTAAGAACTGTATCTGGAAACGAAAGTACACTGACGTAAGTTTCGCGAGAAACAATATAGCGGCATCCCTATTATCCCAGAGGCGTTTTCATTGGATAAACACGATATGTTCAGATTGGCAATCATTGTCAGCTTGTGTTGATTACCTGTCCAAGTCCGAGGGCTCATCATATTTTGGCCTTTAGTAACAGTTTCGAAATGAAAGGCTGTCAAACGTCTATGAATCCGAATCCTTTGTTAGCAGCATTTTGAAATAACTCAAGATCAACCTTAAGCTTGAATACCCATAATCCGCCATTTTGAAACCCATTATTTCGTCGGATTAATGTGTCGTTCTCAATAAACAAACGTCTGGGCCGTTACTATATTTGCATTGAATCAAAAAGTTCCGACTCGGGTCGGTGTTACCCGAGATCTACCGAAGTAATTCGATGAAATAATGACTTTTCAAAATGTCGGATTACGGGTATTCTACCTAATTCGTGGCTACACATCACTGGCTATCGAGATGTCACGCTAGTGAAATTGATAAATAGATAACAGAGTTAGCTTGGAAAAATACGTAATATATCAAAACTTCTTACGATATCAAATAGTTTGCGACGCCCATTTATTGAGCATAAATAAATGTGTTTTATCTATTTCAGTTCCGTTAACAATGGCTGCGTTTCTCAGAGTGATTATAACATGTGCCGTCTACATGATGGCGATAGCCTCGGCGAGTCCAGTTAATCACAACAACAAATCACAAGCGGATACAACACACTGCGCATGCACACCGAATACATTACGGTGTTGCGGACAGGTCATAAAGCGCTTGGTTAACGGGTATGGGAGCCAACAGTACCATATCGCGCAGCACAACGAGTTATTCCCTGGACCAGGTAGGAGTGGACTTTCTGAGCTGCCGTACTATATGTGTAACGGTGGGGAGTGTACGTTTTTTAACGTTCGGAATGAGCAGGAAGAAGGGAATGGTGGATTAACGAACGCCAGGAATACAAGGACCCGACGCAGCATCGTAGATTCATGCTGCGAAGTGTAAGTAAATGATCATAGTCTCATATTGTGTTCGAACCCCGGCCGCGTAGGAGGGCCAGATTAGAAGTATATTTCCCAGCACATCTTAAAAATCTCTTCTCCATTTTGGATTTCGAATTTGTTGGTATTTGTACGGTATTTTACTAAACGCGTGTTAAAATCCCGGCCGCCGCAGAGGGCCAGATAAGAAATATGTTTCCAGTTCAACTTCACAGTTTCTTCTTCTAAACCCCATGTTGTGGGTACTTGTATATGTTTTTCTAAACTGATATTGGATGGTTTATTTTTTCTTTTTTTTTCAAAAGTAATACTGAGTGAAAAATACCATATATCACCATATTGATTCCACGAGAATGGTTTTCAGATCCATAATGCTTAATGTAATCACAAAAGGTTATTTCAGATAGTTGACCAAACCTTTTTCAAGTACACATTTTTGTCGATCGTTGGTTCGTTATAAGATGAATAACTTCCTACAAACGATTGCTTAATGCACTTGTATTTCTTTCTTTACTATGCTTAAATGGCAAAACATACCGTTTAATGACAATGAAACAAATAAGATTTGTCGCTTAAAACAATATTGAAATCCTGTGTGGCCAAGTCGATAAGGTGGAGGACTTGTTTCACGGGGGTCCCAGGTTCAAACCGGCTGCACTGGGATAATTCGTAGGAGAGTAATTAGGCAAAGTACTGCCTACATCCATGGAAGTCGTATTGTAACTTAAATTCTTTTGACATGACTTTAAACCCTATATGAACAAACACATTAAGGTATTCCACACATGATGACAATTTGTATTCGCCTTGGTTAGATTATGAATTGAAATGTAGATCATGAAAGTATTTATCATTTCAAAGGCATTCACCAAGCCACCGAATTTATCTGATTTTGAATTCATATTTACAGAAGTAATGTCAATAATTCTTATATTAAATAAATGGTCAACATACCTTCTTAATTATGAATTTATCATTGAAATTATAAATTACATGAATGAAAGGTGGCAAATAAGAAATTCAATTCCTAAAAACTCATTTGATATATAAACTTGATTTTATAACGGGATGTGTTCTGTTAATTTGATATTTTGTCAATTTGACTTGCCCGACTTTTTCCTTGAGGGGTGGACTACCTTTAAAAAAGATTTACAACTGTTGTGAAGGACAGTAGCCCAGAGGTCAAGCGTCTGCCGCCTGACAAGAGGGACATGTGTTCGAATCCCACGAGAAGCGGGTTCCGCCTTGCAACTAAATGTATTTATTAATTCACATTCGACGCGAGTATCTAGGAAGCAAATTCGAGTCCAATTAAGCCTTTTACAAAACGCTGAATTTTTAATTTCTCAAATTGAAAGAGTTTGTAGATGACTTTTAAAAATGTATCCCGAAATTGAAAAAGAATCATCTGATAGGGCAGAAAACATTGCGGGAAAAGGAGAAATTGCTCGTTAAAATTGTGGGAAAAGGAGACATTGCTCTTAACGAGCAATTTCTCCTTTTCCCACAATGTTTTCCAGAGTCGTCTGCAACAAACTGGTTTAATGTTGTTATTGTTTGGTAACGGGTTAATCTATGTAATAAGACCTTGTTTCACAATCGATGTAAAATAAATAAGCTTCTCCTTCTTCTTTCACTTTCAGTATAACAAGCGTTGTGGAGGTCCTGACGATCGTCAACATATATGATACAGGCGACACCTGGTTTGCGTTTAAAGACGACACTGAACGAGGACCGACCTACGTCACCAGACAATGTGCGAGGTGAGTTTCATACAGACGACATTTTATTTTACTTTTTATTTCGTAATATCGTAAGCCTATGGCTCATAGCACAACCATAAAAATAAAAATATGTCCATGAGTTATGTTTTGCTTGTATATGTGACAATTATGACAACTTGCCATAGAGAAACTTACCTGTGAGGAATACACTACCTATATTTAGAGACAAACACATCGAGAACTACGTGGAATTCAGTTCGTGGATCAAGCATCAAGGATTAAATAGGATTCAGATATCGTTGACTGATAATTTGAAAATATGCATCGAAATTAGAAAACACAATGAATAAAGGATTCATTTTAATGATATGTTTGTTATCTGTCGTAAAAACACGCTTTCATCTTTTTTTAAACATTGTGAGAAACAGAAAATTCGTTTTTGTTACTCACAAGAAACGTGTTATTAGCCGGTGGATGGCATAGTAAGCCTACTGCTCATGTTACAACCATAAACATACAAATATGTCCAATAGTTATAGTTTGCTTGAATACGTGACAATTATGACACCTTACCATAGAGAAACTTACCTGTGAGGAATACACTTCCTAAGAGACAAACACATCGAGAAATAAGTGACATTCAGTCAGTGGATCACGCATCAAGGATTAGATAGGATCCAGATATCGTTGACTGGTAATTTGAAAATATGCATCCAAATAAGAAAACATGATGAATAAAGGATTCATTTTAATATATTTGTTATCTGTCGTAAAAACCCGCTCTCACCTTTTCTGAAACATTGCAAGAAACAGAAATTTTGTCTTGGTTGCTCAGAGGAAACATGTTATTAGAAGGGAGATCGGGACACATAACACAAAATATTCGTAACCTTAAACTTATGTACGAGGTGTCTATCTCAAATCACGAAAACACTCGTGTAGTTCCGATTGATGATTTACTAAACGTGATCTCAATCGGAACTACTCTGGTATTTCCTTGAGCTGAGAAATACGATTCATTGGATAAATCCGATGTGTTCCGATGATTTTATCCATTTCAGCCCGGGTTCAACATGCAGAGACGCTAAAGGGGTATGTGAAACGGTCTTAGACATTCACGGCACGTTAGCGTATAGGGAGACGCTAGACGGACGAGAATACAAATATACATAACACAATATATTAGTTACCTTACACTAATGTACGAGGTGTCTATCTCAAATCACGGAAACATCCGAGTAGTTCCTATTGATGATTTACTAAACTAGCCTGGGGTCCTGGCCCATGCTAACCCGCATTAGGGCCAGGTGTCAGAGAATGAATTGTCTCTTCTGATTGGCTAACGGATTGCCACTCGCCTTATTATGAAAAGATGGCGTTTGAATTGTGCATTTACCCTTTTTTACCCTTATCATTTTTACCCTTTTCCAACCCTTATTCAGCCTGGGTAGCCTTTACCTTTTACAATTTTCATACAATACTCCATTTTTTTATAAATTAATTGCACTTAAATGGATTTTGTTCATTTCATTTTATTTTTCTATTAATTTATTGTTTGATTTAAATATTGGGATTAAAAATATCAGATTAAATTGATATCTTTTGTAAAAGAATCAAACTTTTTACTTTAGTAGTTATCTCTGAATGAATTCTACCAAAACTATTGTTTATATATTCAAATGAGTTTTAAATCACACACAAAACATATTGAATGGAAACAAATTGGAAACAAATATCTCCACCAATCAATATTACATATCATCTTAAATCCTTCGATGCTTAAATTTGAGGCTTGTGAAGTGTTAATAGGAGATTTTGAAGAAAGAAAGACCACATAAAAATGTGAAAAAATTGGGATTTTCTTCTATCTTTCCCATAACATGTTCTTTTTAATCAAATCCAACGACACTTAAAAGGAAGGGGTAAACGGTTTCACGTATCTCTGGTTAAACAATCACGAATTCAATTAACAGGCAATAAAGATAAGAATCCCACCGACAAGAGTTTTAGTATATCAACGGCATCTGTATTTATTCCCTTTATGCAGTTATAAGTTAGATAACAAACAAGGAAAAAGAACGTGATTTTTCTTTTCCAAATTATAATCAAAAGCCAAGCTTCTCGACAAATTAAGCACCTTTATTTTTCGTTTTGACAAAATCATATGAAGCCTACAAAATCAATTATAATTAGTATTAAACATTATCGCAAAAGGCTTATTTAGTGCTGTTTGAAAGTCTGGTTTAACATAAGAACCTGTAGTTGACGAAGTCATCAAAAAGGGGGGAAACGCATGAACTAAGAATAAACTGATTTGGACACATTTAGATCTCAAGAATTTGATATCAGAATTAATACTATTCTAACATATATTGCTTATCAAACGATTTTCCAGATATATTCTTGTCTCGTCATATCTCGTCTTTTAAAACCACGTTTAACTCTAACTTTGGAAGATTGACACGCCTTCCTTAATTCTGTAACTATCTTGTAAATATTAAGTACTTTTCTATAACAAATTTAAGCACACGACACCATCTATTACAGACATTCCACCATAAAGTTTACTTTGATCTACTTCGGATTTGTTATATGGTAAAACACGACGCAAAGAGCTTGACTTTTCAATACTTGTGTCACAAACACAACCCTGTTTGGGTGATTTGCGCGGTGTACTGCATTTGTGTTCCATTACAAAACACAACGCTTTAAAATACAATAAAAACCGGAGTCACTATTTCATCTCAAAAGGATCCAACGCTAAGTAGGGTGTCTAAATAGGTACAGTTTCCCATGAATAAGCTTGCAGACTCTTAATCGACGCGCATGCGCAGTCGATGTTGTTTCATTCGGAATACCTCGGCATAACCGAACACTATTGTGTTCGGTAAACTTTCTCTGACACCTGGCCCTAGTTCGCGGTATACGAACGGGCCAGGACCCCAGGCTATTACTAAACATGATCTCAATCGGAACTACTCTGGTATTTCCGTGAGCTGAGAAATACAATTCGTTGGATAAATCCAATGTGTTCAGATTTTATTTTGTTCAGATTGATTTTATCCATTTCAGCCCGGGTTCCACATGCAGAGATTCTAAAGGGGTCTGCGAAACGGTCCTAGATATACACGGCACGTTAGCGTATAGGGCCATCACACCAGACAAACTCGAATACAAATATCTCCCAGTAACGTATAACGTGGGATGCGAGTGCCGTAGTTCACCCATTGGCTAACGTCATTCTGACGTTTCCAAAACGTCTTTGTTGTTATTTATTACTCTGTTTGTCAAATTGTCTCGGTTTTGGAATTGTAGCTAGATAATGTTTTAAACGGTTGATGTTATTAAATTATTATTGTTTATTAAAACATGTGTGTTTGTTTTTGTTTCAATGTATTTTGGTACTAGTAAGAGCAAAAGTTGTTTTTATTTCAAAGCATTTAGGAACTTTCCAAATTCTCTGCTGGACTCGATTCATATATCTGTATGGCCTATACACTTATGTATATGTATTTGTGTATCGGACAGCTACATATCAGTCCGGTACAGATATTTGCTCAAGTCATTTACGGCTGCCTAACAGAATAAAATATTTCGCAATTTAACATCGTAAATCTCCTGAAAGAACGGTGTCCTGTCGATGGTTTTGAACTTCTGTCCCTGTAGCCTAGGGCCCTTCAGGGTAACATTTTACTAAACATATTACACTAAGAATTTGCGTAAGTTTGAAACATCATTCTCTCTCTTTACCATATTGGGCGGAGCAGTATTGCAAAGTAACACATCATTGGAATCGTCTCTCTGAGACGCTTCCAATGACGTGTTACATTACGATATTGTACTTTCATTTAAATCTAATTACTATCCTTGTTTATATGTTTTGACTTACGCAAATATTTTCCCTAGGATGTTATGTAATTTGGCCCCGGGTCCGTTCGGTACACACAATAGGGGTATTCGCAGGATCCATGACCCCAGGCTATCGACCCTGTATTCTATGAGGGATTTGATACCATCTGAGTTATTTAGTCTCATCATACCTTTAACCCATTACCAAACAACAATGACATTTGACCAGTTTGTTGCAGACGACTCTGGAAAACATTGTGGAAAAAGGAGAAATTGCTCTTAAAGAGTTATTTTTCCTTTTCCCATAATGTTTTCTGCCCTATCAGAAGATTATTTTTCAATTTCATCACATTTTGAAATGCTGTCTGCAAGCTCTTTCAATTCGGGGCAGTCGAAAATTTGGCGTTTGGTACAGGGTTGAGATGCTTCACTGGCTTTAAATAGGAAATGTAAGTTGTTTGCTTTCATACCTTACTTGAATTCAACGACCGTCTATCACAAACAGTGTTATTATTTTATTTTCATTTTCAAAAAACAAAGAAATAGGTATAAACAGAATTATTTGAAAGGGATCGCATGTACAAATATTGGAATACACATATATACAGTACTGTATATCGCAATATAAACAATTGAAGTATGATTATGCTTTCAACAGATACCTTAAATTACACATCAAACAACAGTACAAAGTAAGACAATTTGGTAAAGCGGACGTGAGTGTGAAAATACAGTTATCCTAATATTTGGGTAATTGGTGTAAAACTAACTTTTTTGACAATTCTTAACAATAAACATTACATGGTAAATGACCTATGAACACGATGCTATCTTCAACAAAAACGATATTTATGGTCTCAATTTTTATAAATATAACTTGAAATGATATGTCTCGAAGCTACACTCAAAAGGTCATACACTTGGTTCATACTCGATATAGGGTTGTCAGAATGATTTGGTATGGTGTTTGACGCCTTGTCAACAATTTCTCAGTTATGTTACAGCTTTTCTGGATCCACCATCTTAAGGCTTGTGCGAATGGTATGATTTAGTAATTGAACAACATGCCGGTCTACATAAGAGAAATATGCATGCTTTTTATAAACTTGGTAGAAATCATCGTGACAAATGTATTGGTTCTGAAGCGTAACAATGGTTTGCAGAGACAAGACATCATATACTTTGCGTGTGCCCTTTCTTTTTAGCAATACATACGTATAAATACATTCAAATAAAACCTTAGGGTTAACAATCTATATTTAGGTCATCAAATACATTGATTACATTATATTTCCTTCTGAACAAGTGCATATAGTGAATAATGGCTTTGTTTCAAGCTACTTCAATGACGAATCATTGATATCTCTTCACGTTATAAAGACCAAAGAGAGAACTGGACCTTTGTCTACATTAAGCGACCATTAGGATTATATCTATTATTTTGTTATCATTATCACCGTTCTTATAATGCAATTTAGCCATTTCTACCATATTTCAAGTTTTTGCAATGACCCGCTTTGGGGTTTTAAACCAGTGACCCCGAATACACGAGATCGACATTCTACTGCGCCCCACTGCGGTTGTTTTGTGTATCACTGCATGCAATGATACAACACGTTTTGCAAAGAAAAACCGTTTAGCAAAGAAATTCATTGCGAAATGGGTTTTTATTGCAAACCGGGTTGTAACACTGTATACCAAATAGAATATAAACTGTTTTCAAAGTGAAGTTTTATTTCAAAACGGTTTTTTTATTACAAAACGGGTTGTAGCAATGTATACCACATAGAATATAAACTCTTTGCAAACTAAAGTTTGATTGTTCATCGGACCAAACACTATTTGTAATATGGGGTAGCGATGCCTCTGTCAACCTTTATATCAAGTTTATATGTATTAAACTCCCATGTAGAAAGATAAATCACTTATACCCATAGTTCGTGAAGGTGGTAGGGTCGCTACAAGAGATGTCAATTCGATTCTGTTTCTGGGCACAGTTTGTACCTCTGTCCCTTGCCTTTGATTGCCTTTGGAGATTGGTTTAGCAGTTCTGACCCAGTTGGTATTGGGTCTGCGTTGAGGCTTTTTTCCTGTGGTGCCACTTTGAGAGCCGATCTTATTTTGCTAGAGTTTGGCGTTCGTAATGCGTGCCCTAGCCATCTGAATCGCCTTTGCTGTATTTCGGAATGAATTGAATCACATGATCCTTATGTGGCTTTTGGATGATCATGAGGGATTGTCTCCTGCAAAACTGACGTACGGAATACCAATGGTTCTTCCTGGCTTGACCAGCCTTTATGGGACAGTCAGGTTTGGAATCAACCTCCATCATTAGGAACATGGCAACGCAATATAACTGAAGTAAATACAAGATGTAAAACAACTATATACACACTTTCGTACCAACGATATCTAAACGAGTGTGGAATCAGGATATTTTTCTCTTCACAGCAATGTGTGTCGCTCCGTTTCAGCAAGTGGTTGATTTTGAATGACTTATGACGTAAGTCGTCTTTAGACACGTGTATTGAGTTTGCTGTCCGTGATAAACGTAATTTTAGCGACATTAACCTTGCTGAAGCATTGGGTGACTTATTTAGGGACACACACAATCCGGTTTTCTTCAAATAGTATATACGTCAATGAACTTAGAGTCTCGCCAGATATATATACTAATTGAAGATTACGACACAAGGGTAAACAACTAAATATAGTTCTAAGTTTGAATTATTTATTGTTGTTATCAATGGTGGGGGTTTACAAACTCGAAAATGGTATTTCAAGTTTCTCTTGATGTTCTTACTGGCTAAGCTAAGACAAAGAAATCCCCCACCCCCATTAACGTACAAAATGACCTAGCAATTTTGGTAAATTGCGTACCAAATGTAGTTTTCATTCAGTATTTTAACAATCATTAAATAGTCTTTCGTGATGTACTTACTGGCTATGCCAAAATAGAGAAATCCCCCACCTCCATTAAATGACAAAATGATCCAGTAATTCAGGTAAAAAGCTTATGAAAGGTAATTTTCATTCAGTATTTTAACATCTATAAGATATATCCTATGTTGTCGGTAGTCACTCAAAACGATTTTAATGAGTACCTACATTGTAGGTTTTAGAACAGAAATGAAGAGTTAAGCCTAGGAAAAACACCATCTGAGCTAAAACTGTGAAACATTGCATCATGCCGTTATCAAGTAGTCGGTCAGAACCATTGCCAATAGACCGAGAATGAAGGTCCACCCAAGTTCGAACGCATCCGGTATCGCTTCCAATTGGTGGATATGTTTTAGCTTTGTTAGGCCAGAAACCTTAGTGCCGTAGCTCAGTACAGAAAAGTCCCAAGACCGGCATAGATGAAGTGTTGACATGGCATTACACCCAATATAAAAGTAGATCAAAGACTAAATCATGGGATCTGGCGTCTTTTATTAGCTGTTTAACAATGCCTTTAGTGTCCTTATTCTAACAAACAAGCATTTAAAACGATATACCATTGTGCAAAAAGAAGAAATCGCTGTATCAATGTCAGAGCAATATGTCTACCAGTTTCTTCATTTTCCCTATTTGGCCCGACCAATATGGGTTCTTACGTTTAAACAAGTCATTGATACATAATTGATCCGTCTCACAATATTGACCAACTATGTTTGCCTTAGAATTGCGTAGTACTGGCTAGAGAAATTTCTTTTAGAGGAGCTGGCCAACCCAGACTTGAATGAAATGTTGTTGAAATTTGATTTGAAAATCCCCATTTAAACATACAATCTGACCAATCAAGACAATATAAAGGAATATGGCTATTTGATATACTGATATAATTGTTCTTTGAAATGGAGAAGGTTCACTCATTTTCGAAATACGTTCTCTATTCATTCCCTTGAATTCAACGCCATTGTAAACATATTAAGATTGACCAGGGTTAAAACATCAGGGTTTAAAAACTATTTATTAAAATTGGAAAAACATGTTTCAGTCGTCGAAGTATTTTGATTGACAAGTAAGATATAATTATCTATTCGACTCGCATTTTCTCGAATAATGCGGGGAATAACATATTGATTGTCAAAATAGATTTTTATTGTTTATTAGTGACGTAAATGTTTGTCGATCAAGTGTGGGGGAATATCTCACCACCTTTCTGATAAAGGGGATCATATTTGTTATGCTTTCAAAGACTGTTCCAGAATGAGAGGAAGAAATCAGTGCAATTCAGTTTTAACAGTACGCTGACCAATGCCATTTTCTTACGAGTCACGGAAATTTAGAATACACACAGAAACATGTACAATGTCTGATTTTAATGCTACAGTTACTTTGGCTGCTAAATCGAATTTTGTATAGCTCATGCTGTACACATTGTACCTGAGAGATTTATAAATTGTTCTGTTCTGTTCTGTTTTGACAATACATGTAGTTGATTTAAGATTAAAAAGATTGAAGCCATTGTTATCATCCTGACATTCAGTATCTAGAATTCCACGTTGTTGTTTGGCATGTTAAAGGCATTCATGGCATATCGCTAATCAAATGCCAATGGAAGGAAGAGACGCCAATTACACTACAAAAGCCATTCGAACAGTCTCCGGTCCGACGATCGGATAGCTATTTAAATTAAAATCAAACGTAAGGATGGTTTTATTTATCAACTTCATCGCTATTCACCGTAAAGCAAAAACTATTTATCTAAGGTAATAACTGGTTCGTTTAACTTTACCGCAGATTCACATCGTCGTGCACATATTGAGGATTCATTTCGCGTTTAGTGTTTACATGGTACTAGCGCACTATAAATAGACTGTACTCGGTAAGGAAGATAGACTAAACGCATAGGGAAGTGACCAAACGCGATGAAAACCAGACAAACGCAATGCAAATTGACCGCACGAATAAGGAATCAGCTAAACGCATAGGGAATTGACCAACCACAATGAAATCAAACACACGCAATTAGAATCGAACAAACGAATATGGAATCAACTAAACGCATGGGGAATTGACCAACCACAATGGAAATCAGACAAACGCGTATTGAAATGACCAAACGAATAGGGAATTAACTAAACACATATGGAAATGACCAAACGCAATGAAAATCAGACACACGCAACGAAAATTGACCAAACGAATTAAGAATCGACCAAACGCATTAAGAATTCAACAAATACAATGGAAATCGACCAATCACAATCATGTTCAATCAGGTACAAACCGAACTAAGCACCATTGTAGGTCTTGTATTCAGTCACGCTACCAATGTCGTATCCGGGAAAAAATCACGTGATCAAGCATCTTTAAAACTTAGCGGACCAAGTAAAGCCTAATATACACTTTTACCACAGGCGTTGAAAGTTGTCGTAAAAGTTGTGTTTCCTGCGATTGATTAATAAAGACGAGAACTCCCCCTCCGATGTACCTAGCCAGAGCATTGACGTATGTAAATTCCCAGATTTAGGTAAAAACAAAACTACCGAAACGGATGCTTTCGTTGGTTAGGCGCCATTTGCTTCAGAGGGGATTTTTGTCGGGTGTAAATATAAGCCTTTGTCGGTCGATGTAACAGTCAAACAACGTTTTGGAGGACTTACACAGTACCTTGCCTGAAAGATCGAGTTAACATTGTCTTGTTACCACTAAACACTATTCACAAATGTAAGTCATATTTTATTTATTAAATTGGAGTTAATCGAAATGTTCTACAATGTTGATAATTCTTAACGGTCCAGATAAACTTCGCTTATAAATAATGACTTCATGATAATATATTGATATTAAGCTAGAACATATTGTATACTCAAGGACTCTTCTAAAAGAAATATCATAAACGAATAGGGATTAGTTTTGTCAAAATGGTCTGCAATCAGTTTCTAGTTGGTATCTCTACGTAATGCAATCATGCAGTCCGGACTACTTGGGTATTTCCGTGAGCTGACAAATGCACCTCGGATATATTAGTGTAGGGTTACAATAATTCAAGCAAATCGTCCCTGGCTTATAACACATCCTATAAGTTCAATGTATATGTAAGTGTCGTTCTCCGTACAAATACGTCGGGACCGTTACTATATCCGCATGAAATCGAATAGTTCCGACCCGGGCCGGTGTTAACCGAAAACGACCGAAGTAATTCGGTGAAATAATGCCTTCACAATGGCAGGTTATTAGTATTCTACCTTAATTCGTCACTACTTATCATTTGCTATTAAGTGGTCACGCTATTAATTTGGTAAATAAATAACAGGGTTGGCTTGGAAAAAATGTAATATATCAAAACCACTTAACATAGGCGGAGTGATCACGTGATCAATCTTTACGACATAAAACAGCTTGAAAATGGCAGCGCCCATGAATGAGCATAAATAACTGTGTTTTATCTATTTCAGTTCCGTCAACAATGGCTGCGTTTCTCAGAGTGATTATAACATGTGCCGTCTACATGATGGCGATAGCCTCGGCGAGTCCAATTAATCACAACTACACATCACAAGCGGATACAACACACTGCTCATGCACACCGAATACATTACGGTGTTGCGGACAGGTCATAAAGCGCTTGAGTAACGGGTATGGGAGTCAACAGTATCATATCGCGCAGCATAACGGGTTATTCCCTGGACCAGGTCGGAGTGGACTTTCTGAGCTGCCGTACTACACGTGTGACGGTGGGGAGTGTACGTTCTTTAACGTTGGGAATGAGCAGGAAAGGGGGAATGGTGGATTAACGAACGGCGGAAATACAAGGACCCACCGCAGCGTCGTAGATTCATGCTGTCAAGTGTAAGTAAATTATCATAGTCTCATAGTGTGTTCAAACACCGGCGGCCTCAGAGGGCCAGATTAGAATTATGTCTTCCAGTACAATTTCCTTATGTCTTCTTCTAAACCCCATATTGTTGGTATGTGTAAGATAATTAACACAAAGTATTTTAAAGAATTGGAAAAAAGTGTGTTCGAACCCCGGCCGCCGTAGAGGGCCAGGTAGGAAGTATATTTCCCAGTTAAACTTCCTTATTTCCTCTCCTAAACCCCATAATGTTGGTACTTGTATTGTTCTTTACACACAGTACTTTAAAGAATGATAAAAGAAAAGTGTGTTTAACCCCCGGCCACCGCAGAAGGCTACACAAGAAATAGGTTTCCCAGTACAACTTCCTTATTTCTTCTCCAAACCCCATATTGTTGGTATTGTATGGTACTTTACACTCAGTACCAATAGAATAAACATCCTGTATAGTGAAACCTATCAGATTTGTATCGGCTGCACAGAGATTATTCGTGGAACAGTCCCTGGACCATGTATCGAAGTCATCCAGGAAAGCCTATGATAACTACAATACTGTTGAAATGGCGTTAAACTCGTTATAGATAATCACATTACGGTAGTCCACCCGTGAAAAAACTTGTACTTGCTTTGGTTAAAGTATAACCAACTTTGTCAGTCTGACTTTCCTGACTTTTCCCAATCAGGGAAAGTTGCCTCAAAGCAAAATCAACAGTTATTGTGGAAGAAGTTCAGAGGTAGTTCGTCGGCCTCCGGTCACTTGGGTCGTTGGTTCGAATCCCGTGAAAAGCGGGTTCCGCCTTGCAACTATTCATTAATCCATATTCGGCGAGAGTATACAGGAAGAAGCAGAATCGATAGTGATTCATCTAAGTTATAAGAACAACCGATGTAAAAAAACAGATAAGTATAACCCTTTACCAAACGCAAACGTTTCGACTTTGAAAATTGGGAGAGTTTGCAGAGGACATTTCAAAATGTGATGAAATTGAAACATAATATTCTAATAAGAAAGAAAACATCATTGGGAAAAGGTGAAATTGTTCTTTGAGAGCAATTTCTCCCGTTCCCACAATGTTTTCCAGAGTCGTATGCAACACACTTTTTAAATGTGGTTATTGTTTGGCAACTGGTTAATCTAAATATTAAGACCTTGCTTCACAATCGATGTAAAATAAATAAGTTTCTCCTTCTCCTTTCACTTTCAGTATAACAAGCGTTGTGGAGGTTCTGACGATCGTCAACATATATGATACAGGCGACACCTGGTTTGCGTTTACAGCCAACGATACCCGAGGACCGACCTACGTCACCAGACGATGTGCGAGGTGACTTTCATACAGACGACATTTTGTTTTACTTTTTATTTGAAAGTATAGAAAGCCTACGGCTCATCGTACAACCATAAAAATGAAAATATGTCCATGAGTTATGTTTTGCTTGTATATGTGACAATTATGACAACTTGCCATAGAGAAACTTACCTGTGAGGAATACACTACCTATACTAAAAGACAAACACATCGAGAACTACGTGGGATTCAGTTCGTGGATCAAGCATCAAGGATCAAATAGGATTCAGATATCGTTGACTGGTAATTTGAAAATATGCATCGAAATTAGAAAACACGATGAATAAAGGATTCATTTTAATGATATATGATTTTATCTGTCGTTAAAACACGCTTTAATCTTTTTTGAAACATATTAAAAACGAAGAATTTGCGTTGATTGCTCACAGAAAAGCAGGTGTAGGGGGCACATAGCACAAAACATTCTTAACCCTACACTTATTTAAGATGTACATTTCTCAAGTCACGGAGATACCCGAATAGCTACGATTGATGATTTATTAAACGTGATCACAATCGGAACTACTCTGGTATTTCCGTGAGCTGAGAAATACAATTTGTTGGATAAATCCGATGTGTTCAGATTGATTTTATCCATTTCAGCCCGGGTTCAACATGCAGAGATGCTAAAGGGGTCTGCGAAACGGTTCTAGATATACACGGCACGTTAGCGTATAGGGCCATTACACCAGACGAACTCGAGTACAAATACCTCCCAGTAACGTATAACGTTGGATGCGAGTGCCGTAGTTCACCCATTGGCTAACGTCATTCTGACGTTTCCAAAACGTCTTTGTTGTTTTTATTACTCGGATTGCCAAATTGTCTCGGTTCTGGAATTGTAGCTAGATAATGTTTTAAACGGTTGATGTTATCAAATTATTATTGTTTATCAAAAAATGTGTGTTTGTTTTTGTTTCAATGTACAGTGTATTTTGGTACTAGTAAGTGCAAAAGTTGTTTTTATTTCAAAGCATTTAGGAACTTTCCAAATTCTCTGCTGGACTCGATTTATATCTCTGTATGGCCTATACACTTATGTATATGTATTTGTGTATCGGACAGTTACATATAAGTCCGGTACAGATATTTGCTCAAGTCATTGACGGCTGCCTAACAGAATAAAGTATTTCGCAATTCAACATCGTAAATCTCCTGAAAGAACGGTGTCCTGTCGATGGTTTTGAACTTCTGTCCCTGTAGCCTAGGGCAATTCAGGGTACTATTTTACTAAACATATTACACCAAGAATTTGCGTAAGTTTGAAACATCATTATCTCTCTTTTCCATATTGGGCGGAGCAATATTGCAAAGTAACACATCATTGGAATCGTCTCTCCGAGATGCTTCCAATGACGTGTTACATTACAATATTGTACTTTCATTTGAATTTAATTACTATCCTTGCTCATAGGTTTTGACTTACGCAAATGTTTTCCCTAGGTTGTTTTGTAAGTTGGCCCCTGTTCCGTACGGTACACACAATAGGGGTATTCGCAGGATCCATGACCCAAGGCTATCGCCCTTGTATTCCATAATGGGCTTGATACCATCTGAGCTATTTAGTCTCATCATACCTTTAACCCATTACCAAACAACAATGACATTTGACCAGTTTGTTGCAGACGACTCTGGAAAACATTGTGGAAAAAGGAGAAATTGCTCTTAAAGGCACATAAAAGGAGATTAATGCTATATCAAACTATATTAATTGGTAAACTTTTTGTCAGATTCAAATAGTTATCACCAAAAAACCCCATCAGCACAACTTAAACGTGAACGCCAACAAGAAATAACCCAGATTAACCAGTTTAATTGTGTGATTCTTCACCCCTGACCTTGACAGTTGATACACAAATGTTTGAACCGACCAATCAGAATTCGTTATTTTGAATATGTAAACAAACAGGTTCTTGATAAACATGATTGATTTGGAGACTACTATATTTCAAGCACAAAATAACTTATGTTTAAGAAGTCTGCTTAATAGGGTCTGAATGCATTCGTAAATTTATTCTCAGGACTTTTATGAAAATGATAAAAGAACTCCATATATTTTTTTAGTAATTTATTTGTACTTATCTCCTTTGATGTGCCTTTAAAGAGTTATTTCTCCTTTTCCCACAATGTCTTCTGCCCTATCAGAAGATTATTTTTCAATTTCATCACATTTTGAAATGCTGTCTGCAAGCTCTTTCAATTCGGGGCAGTCGAAAATTTGGCGTTTGGTACAGGGTTGAGATGCTTCACTGGCTTTAAATAGGAAATGTAAGTTGTTTGCTTTCATACTTTACTTGAATTCAACGACCGTCTATCACAAACAGTGTTAATATTTTATTTTCATTTTTTTTCAAAAAAAAAAGAAATAGGTATAAACAGAATTATTTGAAAGGGATCGCATCTACAAATATTGGAATACACATATATACAGTACTGTATATCCCAATATAAACAATTGAAGTATGGTTATGCTTTCAACAGATACCTTCAATTACACATCAAACAACAGTACAAAGTAAGACAATTTGGTAAAGCGGACCTGAGTGAAAAAACACATTTATCCTAATATTTGGGTAATTGGTGTAAAACTAACTTTTTTGACAATTGTTAACAATAAACATTACATGGTAAATGTCCTGTGAACACGATGCTATCTTAAAACCAAAACGATATTTATGGTATCAATTTTTATAAATATAACTTAAAATGGGATGTCTCGAAGCTACACTGATAAGGTCATACAATTGGTTCATACTCCATGTGTGTGAATGATTTGGTATGGTGTTTAACGCCTTGTCAACAATTTTTCAGTAATGTTTCGGCTTTTCTGGATCCACCATTTTAAGAAATTGAACAACATGCAGCTCTACATTAGAGAAAAATGCATGTTTTTTATAAACTTGGTAGAAATCATCGTGACAAATATATTGGTTCTGAAGCGTAACAATGGTTTGCAGAGACAAGACATCATGTACTTTGCGTGTGCCCTTTCTTTTTAGCAATACATACGTATAAATACATTCAAATAAAACCTTAGGTTTAACAATCTATATGTAGGTCATCAAATACATTAATTGCATTTATATTTCCTTATGAACAAGTACATATAGTGAATAATGGCTTTGCCAACTTTTTGTCAACTTTAATGACGAATCATACCTCTTCACCTTGTATATACCTAAGTTAGAACTGGACCTTTTCCTTCATTGAAGTGACGACTAAGAACATATTTATTTTATCCGTATAAAAACCGATTTTTTTGCAAAGCATGTGTGACAATGCATTCAACATATAATATAAACTGTTTGTATATGTAAACTAATGTTTGGTTATTCATCCAACCAAACGATAGTTGTTACATGGAGAAGCCCAGGATCAAACGCCTTGATACCAATTACGGATGTATCAAACACCAAGGTAAAAAGGGTAACTTACTTACTTATCCTTCCCTCTTAACGAAGCACAGGGACGTGCTCATTTGATTCTGTTTCTGGGCTCAGTTTTCACCTCTCTCCATGTCATTGCGAGCCAATAGAGCTTGTTTCTGACGGCTCTGAACCAGGTGGTCTTGGTCTGTGTCGAGATCTTTTTCACTGTGGTGTTCATTTCAGATCCGTTCATGCTTTGCTAGAGATTGGCATTCTAGACACATGCCCTAGCCATCTGAGTCTCCTTTGCTGTATTTCGATAATGGTGCAAGTGGACTTAATGACGGATAATACTTTTTCGTTTGTTGTTCTTTGGGGCAAAATGTCCTCAGTAGCGTTATACTAAATGACTTACGAAAACACATGCGTAAATCAGAACTGTACATGGATGTTACTTTAATTAAAAGTGCCGAATTGTAATGTAACACGTCATTGGGAGCGTATATGACGCGCTTCTTTGAATAATTTCTTAACTCTTTATTGAATTATGAAGGGGTGTTGTTTTGAAATACTCAAGCATTTAGCAGAAGATGTTTAGTAAATCGCTACCCTAGGGATTTACCAGAGGCAGTTACGGTGATTAGTTGATGGTTTCTGATGTCGGTATTTTATCACCCTCCATCATACATTTCAATGTACAGTGAGTTCTCGTTAATCCGAACACGTCCGTTCCCAACAAAATGTCCGGATTACCGATTCATCCGGACTATTGAATAAGAGCATGTTCTTATACACATTAAGACATAAACGGTCTGTATGCACGTGTATACTCATAACACTTTAGCAAACGCAAAAATTGTCGACCGTCCCAAATTGAAAGAGTTTGCAGACGACATTTCAAAACGTGATGAAATTCAAAAATAATCTTCTGATATGACAGAAAAAATTGTGGGAAAAGGAGAAATTTCTCGTGACGAGCACTTTCTCCTTTTCCCACAATGTTTTCAAAAGTTGTCTGCAACAAACTGGTCAAATAATTCCGTTCCCTTACAATTTCGTTCGGATTGCAAGACATTCGGATAATCGGGGTCCGGATAAACGAGGCTTCACTGTATGAGAATATATTTTCATTGCTGTTGTATATCATTACTTTTGGTTTTCGACTGTACCGTCTAAAATCTTATGATAGGTCTCTATCTTTGAAAATGTTATGTTGCTTTCGCCAACCTGCTCTTTAAATCTTTTTACATGGAGTCTTCTGAACTCTGGACTGAGCCTAGATATGTCAATTTTTGACTTGCTCGTTCGATGCGTCATAAACTTGTCACAAGTAGAAAGATCAGCCTTCTGAAATTCATTCGTTTCAAATTTATCTGACAGTTTATGTGCTGTGTTATTTACCATGCATACTCAATCGAAATAATAACACTATGACAAAATAAAACGACTATGTAACGTCAGCAATATGGAAAGGGACGCAATCCATTTCAAACGTCGTGTATATTCGTACAGAGTCAGCTCCCCTATACCATTCGTTGCATTTACCAGATAATTTCAAAGGGAAATAAGCCAAACAGGCTTACGACAGCGTCCATCACTGATTCAGTTAATACTGTAGTTCACACAGAAATAGCACATCGCTGGAGAATAATTACTGGGCAAGGCTGTTTGTACATGGATAAATACTGTGGGTCATTTCCACGCCATTCCTTCGAAGCGATGTTATAAGGACAATTCAAGGTGATGTAAAACATTGTTTCTCTGCTGATAATTTGTGGGACTAAATATGGCAACAAGAAATAAGAGCGGTTTCTCGAAACTAGCTATTCATCTTTTAGTTACAAAGAGTTCCTCAATGCTGTACTTCAAGCCTGCTTTATTGAGCATACTCACATTTATGAAGAAGTTGGTTAGCATATGACGCACTCAAATGATATATGATATTCGTAACTAAAGTAAAGGCCGCCTCTGCTTAGTTTTATGGGGAAGAAGATACAAACATTTGATATAACATCGGGGGGAGTCTTACATGTGAGATGAATTCGACACAATAAGAGCCTAAAAAGGACGCGTTGTCTTATTTCAAATGCTCGGTTTTCACAGTTTTCTAAATCGGTAGTACTTCCTAGAACAGAAATAATCTTCAAAGCTAAAAAAAACACCAGTTCCTCCCAGCAAAAGAGAATATCTTTACCAATAGAGGACACCAACGTTGAATAATAAAAGGAAAACGCAATTGAGGATCACCTTTCAAACGTGCACGTTACAACCCGACGCCATATTGGATTGGTAAAAAGTGAGTGAGAGAGAGTGGGTTGTGATCATGAATCGCTTGAAGCGCGCCTTGTCTGTCGATCAATATAATGGATAAGGGATGACAGGGTCTGTTTTAACAAAGCACGTACACAATGCAGACGATGTTCTGTCATATCTTTGTTGTATAGAACATTCACAAGTAACGCTTTCATGTCTGTATTTCCGCAAACAAATCAACGTACGATCCACCGTGTTGAAAATACACCGACATGTTAACAATCCCGATGTCTGCCCTCGCTAACTGCGTTCCGCCAATCAGAATGCTCAGAAAACACTAGGACGGATTTGATTGGCTTGGGCGCCGTATCGACTATTCGGCGCCGTGTGTGCGTGGTTTTCGTGAGGTTTAGTTGTAAAGCGATGTAGAGCCTTCCACTGCCATAAACTATGAAAACGATTTCTATCAAAGGTCGATTAAGTGAATCAATTGAACAACTAAACGCTTTTACAAACGGGCGTATTGGTGATGACGCGAAAGATCGTGATATGGAAAATGTCAAGCATGTTGTAGATGTAGACTAGTTTTTATTTGCAACACTCCAAGGCGAGACGGAAGGATGGAAAAAAGGCCTTACCCTTCACAGTTACAACGTATTCCACAGACGCACAGGGAATATATTGATGGAATGCCTTGGATTGCTCTCACAAGCCATCTCATGCTTCAAATAATGTTGTAATATTTACAGAGAATGTCTTTCAAAAACATCTTTCTATTTGTTCCCATTTGTAAACTCTTTAAACTAATACCATTAGAAATGATTCTTCGTAAGGTTGAGGGAACTGTGTTTACCAAAGGCTGAATACAAAGAAATAACTCTGTTGGATGGTTTTGATTTACTCCCTTGATACATCTGTTTTCTGATTTCCGCTCGTACCTCATTTTCAGGTTCTTAAACTATACACACGGTGCACAATGTTTAATCTACCAGTACCAAACAATATCCATATTGAATTTGAGGGGGTTTGTATGAGCAGGATTTATTTTGTTCCTTTTAACAATGAATGGGTTATTATTCTCTCACAGTGACAGCCTTTGGTCCGAATTGATAGGGACACTAGGTGAAATAAGTTCATTAAACGTGTATTTGCTCACCGACGGTTCAGTAGTCTCATAGCACAGAGAGAGGATAGTATGATGTGCTGTTCAGAAAGGCGTTCAATACTTTGTGGGCCATCGGGCGCTCGATTCCATGTACCCAGTACCAAATGTCACATACTCGCCAGTTTGTAATGCAGGACACACGCGAACTAGCGCTTAATGGTATGTGGTCTTTTGAACGTGATCCTTGTGAAGCACGAAGAATGGGCCTTAAACAGAGGTTGGACAAATGCATCTGCCTCTTTTCATTAACAGTTCGTCAATGGGAAGGGATTACTTGTTTCCTCCCTTTATACAAACGCTCAAATCACGGACAGCAGGTGTGTTGACATGGGCCTTCACTGTGCAAGGCATACAGCAAACTTGCACATGCTGTTATCTAATATATTATATTGACACAAGGTAGAACACATGTTTCAGGTCCATCATATTTCGAACATACACTTGCCCATGACATTAGCATATATATGACCGATATGTGTTTGGATACATCTGGTTACTATTTGTTACTATTTAACTACATCATAAACATAACGAAAACACTTCGAGAGCTCAAGAACAATTAAGGAAATATTATATATCCAACCTTTCCAAATGAAAATAGGGTACATAGAGACTTTCTCCACGGTTCATTAATCAAACACCATATAGTTGCATTCCAGGTGTTTGAATGGTTGTTCAAAACGCTCCATCCTCGCTTCATGCTCCATGTTGTATGCTGTATAATGATGAGAGAGTAAGGGTGAACTTCAAACGACCGTTTAGATTCGACTCGGTGGGTCCCCAAAACTGATCAAGGCGGCCGCGTCAGGATTTGTTTACATGCAATCAAGTACAGGATTGGTACATAATTATGCTTCAGAAAACGACATTTCTAGAAGTGAATACTTTTATTCGCTATGGACGTTACTCTGTTAATGTACTGTCAATCGTTTTTCTGCGCCTTTCAGATTTTTACAAATACAGAATAAATCACAAACCATAGAATAGACCTGTAAAAAGATGGCTGGTTTTATATAGTGACGTGATTGTGCAGATGTCGGTGGCTTTCATTGTCGTTACTTTTGTTGTTCCATGAGCAAAGTCCCTATTTGTCACGAAGATTTCAAACAACATTAGCGACTTTGCGTTTAAATATCAATTTGGTTTGGGAACATCATGAAGAAGCTTTGTCATGACCTTCACATACCACTTAACGTTGCAAACAGCGATATATAAATAGAAAAAGAATGAATACGCAGGTGTTACAGATGCTTCGGGCTTCTTTCTCATACATCCGGCTTAAGCACCAACAGCCAATTTGGTTCAGTTCTGGAATATGATTAAGAAGCAGTACCATGACTTTCACATACCGTTGGACGTTGCAAACAACGATATATAAAAATAAATAAAATAAAATAAAATGGATACACAGGTGTTACAGATACTGCAGGCTGCTTTCCCATACTTGCAACTCAACCACCAACAGTGTTATCACATAACATTTGAGCACCCGTGTGAAAAGGGCACATCTGTAAAGTCATCTGTAAGCCTAAACAGCTGCAAGCTGTATTCATTACACACGTTAGGGAGCTGTACCAATACAGCCGTAGTTGCTGCAGTTAAAGCGTGTAGTTGAGGCAATTTGCTCGGGACTTCTACACATCCCCCTCTCGTACAACACCGCGATAAACAAATAGAGCGAATTTGTATGGAGAGGTAAAGTGTAGTAGCACGTTAGTGTTGTGTTAAGTGGTAAGCTTTGTGTCGTTCTCACAGTAGAGCTCCGTCGAGGGGAAATGATTGAGTAATCAGATTTCGCTGAAAGGAGCGAGACAAAAAATGAGTCCCTTGCGATTGTAATTCAACGACTGCTCGGTATGCTGGGAGGAAACAGATGAACCACGTGCAAAATTGCATCCAACCCATTACCAAAGAATAATGACATTTGATCAGTGTGTTGCAGACATCTCTTGCAACATTGTGGGAAAAGGAGAAATTGCTCGTAACGAGCAATTTCTCCCTTTCCCACAATGTTTTCTGCCCTATCAGAAGATTATATTTCAATTTCATCACATTTTGAAATGTCGTTTGCAAACTCTTTCAGTTTGGGACAGTCGAAAATTCGGTGTTTGGTAAAGGGTTAAATGGCCAAGAAGGTTTATCTCTATCCTCTGGTATTTGCCTACTTGTGTTCAAGATACGTCTTTGGAACCACAGTGACGAAAACGGAAATTTATCCTGCCAGGCGAATTTTGTTCTTCTGCCACACTAGTTTTTTCACCTGTTCGTATCATTGTTAAGGTTATTTTCGTTACTTGATATGGCTTTTAAACCTTTTTCAAACGTATCTCTTACAAGCACCAGGACAATCTAAGCAACTTATCATTTTTGCTGAAAATCTCTTCCATTGACTTTATCATGCGTAAACATATTTTATCCCTGGTCATTGATTGCTCTCCTATATAGACAATGTTGGTCAAGAAAGGAAGGACGAACGTATTATGTCAATAAAGCTATGATTACCCTTTGTATTAATCAACAAATTTAACTTGAGACTACTAGGGAGAATCCGTATGCAATGACCGTCTGTTTGGGTATCGTCGTTTGATAAATATTAGTTGGTTATTCATTGAATATCAGATGTAACATGTGCTTCGAAAGCTTAAGGTTGGAGAAACACCCGAAAGGTCTCGGGAAAGTAAATAAGTCTCAAGTTAAGTTTGATGAACAATATATAAGTGTCTGTCACGTTATTGTTCACATATTCACAATGCTTGACCCATGCTTACAGCGTCAAATCAAACTTACCTACTACCTCGTTGAGATCAATTTCCTTTTTCCCACAATGTTTTCCAAAGTCGTCTGTAACAAACTTGCCAAAGGTCGTTATCGTTTGGTAATAATTTAAACGGGTTATTTTCCTTCATTAATGACCTAACAAATCCACCTGATACAGCTTGTCTTTCTTTTTGCAACATTGTTTCTTCTCAGTTTGACATATATTTTAAGTAGAATATTATTCCTATCTCATAGATGCTGTCTGTCGACGTTTTCTTTTTTTGCCACACATAAACCTTATGTCAGGTGAAGGATTTAGTCCTGGGAATCGAAACCACACTACCCAAAGGCAAGAGTCCGTAGATAACGCATTGCGTGTTGGTAGATTGCGTATCACATGCATAGTGACTTTTTCATGTCTCTTGTAACGGTTCATTTACATAAGAACAGGTGGTTAACCCATTACCAAACGATAAAGATATGTTACCACTTTGTTGCACACGATCCTGGAAAACATTGCGGGAAAAGGAGAAATTGCTCGTAACGAGCAATTTCTCCCCCTTTTCCTACAATGTTTTCTACCCTATCAGATGATTGTTTTCCAATTTCGTCACATTTTGAAATGTCGTCTGCGAACTCTTTCAAATTGGGACAGTTGAGAATTTTGCGTTTTGTAAAGGGTTAAGGTGGCTCTATGAAATGTAGGCATCTGTCAGCCAAACACGTTTAATCATGTTACATCGCTTAGTCGCATAAAACAACGATGTTCTCTCAGTGTTGTTTTCGTTGTATTCTTAGATTCCTCGTTTATACACTTTCTTGACACATTCTGTACAAAACAGAGAAGGGAATTGATGGCTTATTGAAATTGTTACAAAAGACAATTAACATACAATAACAAGGGATATAGATGTATCCTGATTTCTTTGAGAAATTGCGTAGAAACCAATCGGACGGAAGGATACGTTGCAAAATACTTCTTATGATCTGGTTTTTTGATCTGCTGCAGTAGTTAAGGCCGGGTGGGTTATGATGCAGTAGGGAATTCATCATGGCACTTGTTTACAAAGCATCTGTAACAGTAAACAGTAACACAATTAGATAAGGAATAGTAAGAGGATATTTGCTTTGAATTCCTTGAATGTTCTTCAAGACTGACGACAAAGGTTACCACAGCATACAGACATCGTATAATCCTCAACGTCTAAAATGTACACTAAGCGCAGAATGACAAGTAGAAGTTGTCTATTCTGGTATTCCCTAATCTAACGAACGAGACGTACATGCAACTTGATCAAATTTGCTAAATCGTTATTAATTCATCATTTGTCTGAGACTCACGCGAGATCCCAAAAAACCTGTAGGTTGAATGACAGAAACTTCCTATGATAGATCATCGGAAATACAAATGGAATGCGTTTAAGCATGCAACAGGCAATATAAATCAATGAGACAAAATATATGCAAGTTGTTGTCAATTCCATGGTATTAGTTCAGTTTAAATTCATTTATTATACATCGATTGTGAAACAAGTTCTTACGACTTAGATCAGTCACTATCGATTCTGCTTCCGTGATACGTCACCAGTTCACGCGCCTAATGTGGATGAATGAAAGCCGCACGGCAGATTCCGCTCCTCACGGGATCCGAACCCACAACCTTCATGTCCTGAGGCCGAAGCTCTGATGGACCCCTGTTCTCCATGGCATTGTCATAGGACTAAATATCTGTAAACACAGCAATGGATGATTATCTTGCACTGGAATCACTTCGAAAAACTTAAAATCAAACTAATTACCATTGGTCACATGAGTTCCAGGCTTTATCTGCAATAAACACGTTGAATGCTGTACATTATAGCGAAAACATATAAAACTTCGAGGATAAAGAAAAATAACCATTCCTTCGTGATTAGATATCCAATACGTTTATTGTATTAAAAAGACCACGAATGAGCATTCTCTATAGAGCACAACGAACTCAAATAACCCTTTACAAAACGCAAAATTATTGACTGTCCCAAACTCAAAGATTTTGCAGACAACATTTCAAAAAGTGATGAAATTGAAAAAGAATCTTCTGAAAGGGTAGAAAACATTGTGGGAAAGGGAGAAATTGCTCGTTACGAGCAATTTCTTCCTTTCCCGCAATATTTTCAAAAATCGTCTGCAACAAAGTGGTAAAACGTTGTTATTGTTTGGTAATGAGTTTAATGAGCCTAGTAATATCGACTAGTTTCCAATTAGCGTGTTTTACAAGGTTTCGGTATCAGTGGTTAATGAAATATTAGAGGCCATCGAAGTGCACGTAATTATCTTAATCAATCTTTTTTCACAACCCAGCATAACAAATATGACACAGAAAGAGTGTGTTAGACAGATTACGGCCTAATTTAGAGCACCAGCTTTGTAAACAGCTCCAGTGCGAGCCTTCTGCATGTCAGTTGTCCTGTACTTAAAAGATATGGGATTATTTAAGATACCGGCTTTGTGTAAATCTTCAGTGGGAGCTTTCTGCTTACCTGGTGTCCTGTACTTAGAGGATATAGGATTTAACAGTATACAGTTATTTCATTGGCATTTATGGAACAGTCAAAACCGTGGTAAAAAGATGGAGGGGATGACTTTTGAACTGTTAACTAGAGACTGTAGGCCGAGGGGAGCAGTTTAATAGTCATCCCCTACACCAAGGGACTACCGTAGCAACTGTTCCACAAATATCCATGAAATAACTGGGGCCCGTTTTACTAAACAACTTACGGAAAATGTTTGCGTAAGTCATAATTGACTAACATGGATAATATCTTCAATGAAAGTACAATATTGCAATGTGACACATCATTGGAAGCGTATCGGAGAGACGATTCCAATGATGTGTTACTTTGCAATATTGCTTTGCCAAATATTGAAATAAAAGGACTTGTTGTTTAAGACTTACGCAAATCTTAAGCGTAAACTGTTTAGTAAAACGGGCCCCTGGTCTATTACCTAACGCATTACATGGTTCTTAGTCATCGTTCATATAACATTTGTGTCAACTTGTCGTTTGTTAATAACAGTCACTATCATGTAAGCACTCAAAAAGCTAAAAGACGCTGCCGCTCAATAAATAACCTCGCCGTGCCGGTATGTTAAACATTGGTCTGAGTATCGTTTCTGATGATGTAGACCGCTAAACAGGATGTTCGCCCTACTGAAATCGGTAATTTCCGCTTGGTCGGAAAATACCGAACAATGCCGAGCGATCGTTGCGGAAACATCCGACGCACAGGCGGTCAACACTTCAATATGTTCACCGGTCAATTGTTCGTATTTGCAGTTGATTTAACAAAGTCTGACAGCTTTCAATTTTTATATTTACAAAACAGCAAAATATACGAAGGTGACATTCATAAAGGCGTTAAGTAGTAATAGTTGATATATAACCAATGTGCGGCCGCTAATTGCAATGTTGACTGGTCTGTTCGCTCGGTCGTTGGTTCTGCCAAAACAGATATCGAATCGACTAACAAAGTGAGCTGCCTTTTGGCAAGAACATTTCTTTATATTGTTTATAGAATTACATGTGAGTCATATCTATATCTTAACATGTACATATTTGAAGAAACTTACTTAACTATGGAATTTTCTTTTATTCCATGTAATACAGTTGTTTCTTGTTTCACTACGTCTTCAATAACGGTTTAGTCATATCAAATCACCCATTGGACCCATATCAGCACTAATTATGACTTTAGAGCTTGAAATGACATGCAAATGATGATGATAGCCTAAATGTCATTAATCTAACCATGATAATCGTTTAAGTTTGGTCAATGTTATGATCCGGAGAAGGTACCTACATTTTAACGCATTCATAGGCACTTCGACTGAAAGCCATTATTGTTGCAGAATGATATGTCCTTATTGTTGACAGCGTAGAGTTCAACAAAGAGTTGTTAAAGGAAACAAACAACAAGCACACGTTATGTTAACAGTATGCAATCTATTTGATAAATGCGCTAATTTGTTTCGCATTTATTTGAGAACGCTTTTCAATAACTCAGGAGCATTGAAACTGGAACTTTTGCGTTTATTAGGGAAAGCAATTCATCTCATTGAATTCAATACGCCATCTTTTGATGATTAATATACACGATACATGAACAGTTGCACTATATACACCGAGGGATAACATATAATAGGAAACATGATGTCGACATAAAACTCAAACATGCTTCAATACAATCATGTTCCGGGGAGGGAAAACATTAGCAATCAGTGATGCGAAGGGACGAAGAGCAAACCTGTTTGAAACAGACACCACCATCGTGCTTGGCAAGAAATCAATAGGAGAAATTATTGGATAAAGTAGCTCTGTTGATCAAGTAATATGGGAGCTGACGGTGAATCCCTGTATATTGGCGAGGTTTCAATCGGTTCGGAGTGCTCCTTTCAAACGCAGTTACCAAATCATCAACGGGATTAATCGAGCACGGCTGTTGCGGGTGAGAAATTGACAAACAAGTCCGCATTCTCCTTTTGTTATTATCATTATTTTAATCAATTCTAAGGTTTCTTCTGGTTAACCCATTACCAAACAATAACGGCATTTGACTAGGTTGTTGGAGACGACTCTGGAAAACATTGTGGGACATGGAATAATTGCTCTTAACGAGCAATTTCTCCTTTTCCGACAATGCTTTCTGCCCAATAATAAGATTACTTTTTTATTTCACCACATTTTGAAATGTCGTCTGCAAACTCTTTCAATTTGGGACATTCGAAAGTTTGGTGTTTGGTAAAGCGTAAAACAAACTAGCACCAGAAAGGTAGGTAAAACTACCGAGCAATTTCCCCGTCTTGTCACGAGAATACGAATGCCTTTCACTTGAAGAATTATTTAACCCTTAAAGTGCTGGAACCGACTTCATGCTTATGCAAACAGGTTGGATCCAAGCCACTCGCCAAGTAAAATTGCGGCTGGTCTGGGATCTAACCTATTTGTTGTTCTGGGTATCTGTCCTCATCAAAATGCAGCAGATATATAAGGTTTTTGAAAGCAGGCGACAAAAGAATATATTTTTTAACAAAATACCCAGCATTCTAAGGGTAAATCCGTTTAGGTTAGACCCCAAAATTTAACAAATACTATTCAGTTATAAACCACATCAAAATTCGAGTCTACACTGAACGATCTTTGTTACAGTAATAATCAAATGTCATGATTTGGCATGTGATGGCGGTGCACCACTCACACTAGAGCCAAGTGTACCTCCATGACGGGTTTGTGGGCAGGAATACATTGGTCGGTGGTTCGAATCCTTGCGTTTGCAACTTTATGTTTCGCTACTCATAATTATGAAGAAATACTAATCGTGTTTACTTGATCACGCTAATACTGGTAGACATTAGAGAAAGTGGTGACAATAATGGAAATATATCATCATGAGAGAATTGTCTTTTGTCACGCTGAATCTTAAGCCTTTGTGTATCATAAACACGTTTCTTTCTTTTTTAATTCTTATCCACTTCTTTTTATCAGATTAAGATTGGAATAAGATTCACCTTCTGGGAATCATTCAAAGCTGGAGAGAAGAATAAATGAGCATACGATGTAGTGTTTACATTATTCAACCACATTCATATTGAACTCTAGAGTAGTAAACGGTGCAATCTAGGGATTAGTTTGAAGAATCGCTGTCTTATGGCATTCACTATTTTATTGCCATTTTGCAATGTGTTGTTAGTATAATAAGGGTTTCATGCAAGAATCGCTGTCATATTGCATACAGTGTTTGACTATCATTTTCAATGTGTGGTTAACTTACTGATAAGGGTTGCATGTCGTTGTCAGAAGTACACCGTCTTTTACTTATGCCCAGGGGGTTAGATCATGTTTATCAACAACATCAGCAAAGATTTACCAAACGACCTCTGTATTTTTCGGGATTGTTGTAGAAGGCCTTGAAATTGATTGTTGGGAACGGTGAAATTGTTTAGAACTTTTATGAGCCTATCTTCACCAGTACATGACCTTGTCAAAGCGGCTCAGGATGAATTCAAGAATCTATGATCAAATGATTTTCTGTTCAGAAAAATGAACACTCCATCCGTTTTTCACAACAGTTTCTAAGCTCTATACAGTGAGGGAATATGAAACGAACATTAAACAGGCAAGAAATGGAGGAAGGAAAAACGTGTGACATGACGTAAATCCGGCATCAGTCAATCATTCTGCACACATCCGTTTTGACACCATTGTAAACGGTAATATTGATATAAGCCTAGACGGCACACCGAGTGACACACTGTACCATTAGAGATAGATTGTAGGACCACCAACCCGTCATGGTGGGTTTACCTTTTATAAATATGTGTCATACAACGGAGATTGTAAAAAGGAGATGTATTGTGGTTATTGTAACGTAGAAGAAAAATTGTAACTAAACATCACCAATCCTCATGGATAAAATCATTTTAATTTAAGCCTTTACCAAACTCAAAATGTTCGCCTGTCCCAAATTGAAAGAGCTTGCAGTCGACATTTCAAAATGAGAGGAAATTGGAAAGTAATCTTCTGATGGGACAGAAAACATTGTGGGAAAAGGAAAATTGTCTTTTGAAGAATAATATCCCCTTTTCCCAGCCTGGTTTTCAGAGTCGTCTGCAACGAAATAGTAAATGTCGTTATTGTTTGGTAAATGGTCAATTAAACTCATCGAAATCATGCATCTAGAGCTATGGTTCCTTGTTTTATGTTCATCGCAGACGAGGTGATTTTTTATCATAATATTTTGGTAAAAACGAGTCCTGTTATGAATATGACGAAAACTATAAAAAGAATCAATCATATATAGAGTAGATGATCCCGGTTCACTGCTATCAACACATATAACCCCAAAGACAAACGTCTGATCGATGGATAGATTCCTCTTTTAACTCGATGAATGGGACGATGGTCGGATTATTGCATCACACGCGTACACTGTCATCAAATGGTGCGATCATACGTTATGATACACATCGAGCATTGTGTCTATCATAACACTTTCTCTCTTAACAAAGCTTACAGCTTCAACTTTAAGACAAACAGACCAGTGTCCATATTCCTGAAAATGTACCACTTCGTTCCTGAAGGCACATGAAAGGATTTGAGAACAAATAAAATACAAAAAAAAAAAATATTGAGTTCTTTAGTTATCTTCATAAAAGTCTTTGAAATAATTTATGAATGATGTGAGGCATCATTTAATGAACTATTTTCACATAAGTTATTCTGTGCCCGAAATAGAGTTGTCTTCAATTCAATCATGTTTATCAACAATCTGTTAATATTTAGAATAACGAATTCTGATTGGCCGGTTAAACAATTTGTGTATCACGTGACCAGGTCAGAGGTAAAGAATCAGGCAATCTGAATTAATAAACTGACTAATCTGGGTTAGTTCTCGTTGCCTTTCAAGTTTAAGTAGTGCTGAGAGTTTTTTGATGCCTTTTTGAATCTGACCAAAGGTTTAGTATAATATTATAGCTTGATATAGTATTAGTTTCCTTTTATGAGCCTTTAAAACTGAGTTTGGGCAAACGAGTGGAATACCGGGTCATTTTCATTTTACCAATTAACTTCGACGCTCAAATATATTCTCAAAATTGAGCAGGAATTCGGGGTCTAAGCAATATATTAAACATAAGTACATTTAGAGAACACTGGTCCATATCAATTTCTCCTGGCAATCGTCTTATCGTATCTAGTGCAGGCTCAATATGACACAAGTTCGATAGAAGGCCTACTTAAACACGTGAAATGGACTAATTACCGAGTTTAATTACTACCAATTAACACGAGACTGACTTTAAGCACGTTTGATTGAGTATTATTGCCTATCTAGTTGTCTAGGCGAGTCTTACCAAGGTGTTCCCAATGGTGCACTTTAATAGTAGTAAAGGATGGGACTCATACATTTACTCTTTAACCTTTTTAGAAATGAAAGGAAAATACCAATCGTATAAAAAAAAGAAATCGCTCTAGTTATACACTTTGGGGCAAACAAATACTAATAACAACACACAAATGAAGCTGAATGTTTTTATTCAATGAACAAGAATATATTTCAGTTCATTTTTATTTCCCGCATTAAGAACACTTTCGTTTGAAGATATTGCAATTATTCAATTGGAACGAAAAGGAAAGATATAGTACCGTTTTATTTAATGGTCCGCTTAACCCATCACAAAACAATAACCACAATTAACCAGATTGTTGGAGACCACTCAGGAATTAATTGTGGAAACAGGATAATTTGCTCTAAACGAGTAATTTATCCTTTTCCCATAAAGTTTTCTGCCCTATCAGAAGATTATCGTTTCAATTTCATCCCAATTTGAAATGTCATCTGCAAACTCTTTCAATTTGGGACAGTCGAAAATATAACGTTTGGTAAAGGGTTAAAACAGATCTTAGATTCTTCAAAAATAATAATAACAACAATAAAAACAAACAAAAAAGAACAAGAAGAGATTAACATAAAACTGAATCGTCAGACGGGCTTCTGCAGATAGAATCAATCTCGGGACGCTTAAAGTTCTGTTTTCTAGCTTTAATGTTTGTCAATTAGACGACTCATTATGCAAATATGGCAGGCTGAAGTATTATAAGAGGATCCTTTTTCAAGCCCTCGTGTCCTATTTCACGGTGAGGGATCTGCGTTTTGAACGCCTGTCGCGTCTGTTTCACTTATCACGGAAATCTAAATAACTTGGTTGTGTTTATTCAAATGTTTAAACTTGACAAAATGTATGTTTTCTTTACGGCAGCGATGAACAGCGATGACTCAGTGGTGTCAGTCCATTACTTCATGGGTATAAATCCTTTTCACCACCTCAAATATATTATACTTTGTACGTGACTTACTTCACATTTCTATTGTTAATTTATGGTGATGCATGTAGTTGTAAATGTGTTTGTACTATTGGCCTATGTCACTAAAATCTAATAAGATAGTGTTTTGTTTTTCAAAAGGGTTGCATATGGGCTTTTTCAAGCATTTTTGGCAAAAGATATCTTAAAACGACTTTCTCACAGATTCAGATTTTATCTTCTAAAATAAGTTGTCTTCTACGGATGAAATGACAACACAGATCTACAATATTGCTAAAAAAATTAGATTATAGATTTTCTTCTCAACCCCGTTTAAAGCTATTTGGTCAAGTTATTTATATAGTAGACTTATCTGGCAGATAAAGTAACCTGTAGAAAGGATATATTCCCGTAAACAATTACTACTATTTCTATTCTGCAAAATCATTCAAATGACTTAGACTGTCTGGGAACCAGATAATGAAATGGTTCGATACTTTCATAACTTTACATTAGCTATGTGTGTCAGAAAGCAATACCATGACTTTTTATTAATCGAGTTTTCCATAAAAAACACTTAAAGGTGCCAAAACTTGTCTTACACCTTTTTCTAGTGAAATCACAGATTTTCATCGTATTTGAAATATAGATGAATTATGAATGACCATTTTGTTCTGTGACGTGGATTGGTTAAATAACAATCTTAAATTTGCTAATAACAAACAGTATCACTGATAAAGTCCCTTTAAGGAGGGGTTTTAAGTTCACTTCAAGAAAAAGCCTCAGAACACCTGCTTAGTTTCAGCTACCTCATAATGGAGAGATGTTTGTCATTCAACGTTTAGATGTGCACGTTGAAATGTGATATGTGTTCTGTGTCTGTAAACATGCACAAGGAGATTCTTGTTTAACCCTTTACCAAACGCCAAATTTTCGCATGTCCCAAATTGAAAGATTTTGCAGACGACTTTTCTAAATGTGGTGGAATTGGAAAATAATCTTCTAATAGAGTAGGAAACGTTGTGGGAAAAGGAGTAATTGCTCGTTCGAGCAATTTCTTCCACTTTCCACAATTATTTTCAGAGTCGTCTGGTAAAAAGTTATGTAATGTCGTTATTGTTTGGTAACGGCTAAACCGTTTACTCTAGTATGTTTTCACTTTCCGAACTTACACTGTTCACCAGAAAGGTTCTTAAACGGGCAAACATTACTCCAGCGATTTAGGGACACCGATCTTATCGGGCATACGTCCCTTTTGTGACACAATTGTTTCTACTGAATTTGAATTTCGGATATCTAAAGAAGTAGTCACACATTTCTATAATTAGTTCAACATGTACGGCAAATAAAACTGTAACTTATCAATGGGTTAAGATCGAATGATCCAGATAAAACAAAAACGTCGATAGCAAGATAAAACCGGAAACTGCTCCCCGTCACGGTTACACTTTCATTTCAACACAATGCTTTCGATCAGTATTTCATCCCCATGACACACTTCGATTCAAATCTGTCCCTTTGTCGTATTGAATTAAACGAGACTGTTTAACCCATTACCAAACAATAACGAAATTTAACAAGTTTGATGACGAAGACTCAGGAAAACATTGTGGGAATAGGAGAGATTGATCTTAATTTTCCCACAATGTATTCTTTCCTATCTGGAGATCATTTCCATTTCATCACAGTTTGAAATGTCTGTAGACCGTTGCAATTTGATGGGCAATCAAGTTAGCACTTGGTAAAGGGTTAAAGAAAGATTGACGGAAGATTGAAAAATCTCATTTCATGTTGAATTTAATGCTGCGTTCAGCCGTGTGCGCGACTGGGGAAAGCTCATAATTGACGTTGATGGTAAATCAATACCCGCCTTATTTGGAGCCAATCTGTTATTCAACAGACCTTATAATCATGGGAAGGAAGAACAGAACAAAACTTCTAATTCGTATCTTGTTGTTTGCATTCGTGATATATGTTTTTTACAACGCTATTTGTTTTGTTTTTGTTATTTATTTATGTCGTTGGTACGAATATTTTTCCACAACCCTTTATCGATTTCGAGTTGTGTTTGATAATACATTGTCTAACATTAACAAAAGAGGCACTACGTATTGGCAATATATTTCCTAACACTAACAAAATTACAGAATGTATCCATATAAAAGAAGCATTGTGAATTGTTAACATTGCAATTGCTGAGTTGATAAGAGAAATTGCTAATGATTTGGTTTAAGAACATATTCTGTAAAGACGTAATAAATCGTCTGTATTCAGACAAACATTCATTTTAATTTTCTGTGCGGATACAATTGCGTGTAATAGTAGACAAGGCTACAATCCGTATGCTTAGATTGTATGCCTTTTCCTTATTGAAATTATTTGTAGAATGTTAAAGGAAATCATAACGGTTAAACGTTTTATGCCTTTGTTGGGAAAACAAAACCATTAAGAAGAACTCATTATAACGAATTTATAAATGTGTTATGTTTGAATAATAAATGTGTGTCCAATCCTGTTTGGAATTTCTTGATACTTTTTTGTTAAATAAGCATCGATGAGGTATTTCTTTGGGTACCAGAGTTACGGTAAGACGAAAAGAAAAAACATTCCAATTCAGGAGATCATAAACGGAACAGACACTAATAAAGTTATATCTTTAAACAATTACACGAATGAGATTATATTTCTTTGACAACGAATCTGTTACCTTCCTAAAGCATTGACGTTAGTATCTACTGGTTAATAATTAGTGTTTACAATAAACGAAAACAAGATGACGTCTGTAATATATCCCCACAGAGCACGCAAACTTTCTATTTACAGACTCATAACGCCGCATGGTCAGATTTCCCCGCTTTTATAGGATAGTGTGTCTAGTGCAAATGAAAAGCTACAATAAACAAAAATTGTAATCGTGGACATTTATACGTCATCTGTGGTAGCGGTTAGAAACAATTTCAAGAAAATAGGAAAATCCTTTTCACCAGCGATGTTTTTCGTTCTTTCAAAGTTCAAAGTTAAAAAATGTGCCCATCATAACATATACATGTTCTGGCTTACGTACTTACACATAATTATGATAAGAACCAAAAAAGAAAAGAAAAGAAAACAATACAGCAACGTATTTTTGAACATAGATTTTTAAATCATTCCTTAAGGAGAAAGGTGTCAAATAAGCATGTTATCAATGAATGTGTTTATGACAGGGTGTATACGGAAAGAAATGCATGTTAATAATTCCATATTATCACTAGCTTAACATTATTAAAGCTGATTAAGTTCGGATATCCAAATTTGGCATATATAAACCTACTCAAATAACACAATATTTTCTTCCTCGGATTGGCTTCAATAGTTTAAATTTGTTATTGTTCCTAAAATACTCGGCTTTATATACAGTCAAACTTGTGTTAAGAGGCCAGCCTATGGGACAGAGTAAATTGGCTGTTTAAGACAGGTTGGCTGCTTGACACAAATTGATGTACACTATAAATCTAACAATGGGACTTTCTGTAGTGGCTGTTTAAGACAAGTTGGCTACTTAAAAGGGTGGTTGCTTATTACAAGTTAGACTGTACTATGATACTATAAAACGTGAAAACATGAAGGAAATGGTTCGATTCGCCCTGTCACGTGACTCAAGGAAGTTGCGATTTTTAAGTAGAAAATTAAAAGAAAACTCGTTGAATAAAGTCGCGTGTCGCAGATCGTAATCAGTAGCCGCAAAATAGCGCCGCGCTTCATCGGGGTAAAACGTTAATGTGCGGACGCCGAGAGCATCTGCTGTCAAAGTCATCTGTCATTTGTAGTCGATTGTGTTCCGGGCTCTCGTTTGTATTTCAGGCCACAGGGTAAAATAATTGACACTTCGAGGGACAATGTTTAGGAAATGTCTTGGTAAAATACGTTATGCTAAGTAATTGTGTTCTTTTACACTGGTTCATGAGTGCTGTGTTGCTGAATTAGTCTAGTATTTACAATTTTGTTAAACTATAAAGACATTAGTTATGTACACATTTATGTTAAAAGCAAATGAAAAATCATACAAAAAACTAATATAAACTAGCAGCATTTCTAACGCCATGTTTATGATTACCTAGGTTTTCGTTTCCTTGTCAATTATCCGCTCATTTCTTAAAAGCTCTATTGAATATACTTACAGCAAATTTATAGCTTGTTGAAACAGACAAATACCTACACCTGTACATATACTCTGGGGCCGTCACAAACTTTCTCAAATATACACGTAGTAGAAAGTTCACAGAATCACAACGTAACTTGCATGATACATTACCTGAATCACTGTAACTGCATCATCAAGCACACATTACACACATCTTATATACGCTATTCTTTTTAGATAGGAAGCTATACTGTACGACTGTCACAATTCTTCCCTAATGTATATGTAGGATGTACATAGACTACTACGTAACTTGTGTAATCCATTTTAAAGAATCACCATAACCTTTATCATCAAGCTCATTACATAGACATCTGATAAACGCTATTGTTGTTAGATTCGAAGCCATACTGTGTAAGACTGCCGATCTCCTTTGCTTTGACAAAGTTTTTGCGAGTCAATGAACTTTCCAATATGCCGCATGCAAGTTTAGTACCGTCAACAGTGATAACGTTGTAGTTATGGTTGAGAATTCCCTGTTGACAGCTGTCATACGTACACCTAATGACCATTTATGGTTGTGTCACATGTGCGGAATCGATGGAAGGTATGTGCCTTTGTCTTTTTGCGATTCCCCAGAGGACTGGCATGCCTAAGAGTCTGTAAACATGTTTGACAGAAACCGTTGTGTTTTTTCTCTGTGTTTTTTCTTCTCGAAAATAATGTACGTGAGTTCTAACCTGTAGTAGGATGCTTGAGAAACAGATGTGACGAAAGGTGTTAATACGGGGTTGAACACTGTGTCAACAAATTAACAGTTATATTACGCCTTTCATGGTTTCATTCGTCTGAGATAGGACTCTGAAGTGCCTTGCCAAAAGGCACTCACACATAAGCAATGGTATCGACGGGGCTTCGAACCCTGGACCATCCAGTTCTTAGTCCACAATATTAAGCATTGGGGCCACACAGGACGTATTCTGTATTGAATAACAACGAAAATGTTTCGTCTTATCTTTTTTTCATTCATTTAATGATGCTTTAAATTCGAACGGGTTCGAACCATTCCACATAGCGTCATCTCCTTTCATCAGTTGACCACCCATATCTGTCATGAACCTAGTCTTCTCATAATTCTTGTTTTATTTCAGGAATTATTTTAATTGGTCGACGGTATTCAAAAAGCAGCATGAATGTTCGTTTTAAAAATAACAAACACTAAACACTTTGAATTACGTCTTCTCTTCCTTTTAAATGATCACTGTGAACCATCTGAAGTACAAATGAAGACCTTTTTTAAGTAATTCGTTCAAAAGGGAATAGCCAAATCTAATGTTGTGAGAATGTGTGGCCAGAGCCTTTTGCCGTAACTTGTATAATTTGTGTTTGTAATCCACTCTTAACACTTTTTTGGCAATAAAATATGTTGAAAGTAAATAATAGACAGCTTTAAAACATCAGAGTTACCGTCGAAAAAAACCTGTTTGTAAATGTTGATGATTTATCTGCCCAGTATAACTGCAGTACTGTTGAAAGTAAGGCAACGCTTATCAATTCCACCAAAAACTAATAACGCAATCTGGGAAATCAATCAGTGAACTAGTATGGATACAGCATAGCTAAGCCTTTAGATCGAAAATAGGTTTTACATCTCGTCCACATTATTTCAGTTAGGCTGCGATGCCCAACTCGTTATGATTTGGGAAGACCTCATACTCAACTGCCCATCAGTACTGGCATTCTGTGAGATAGTCATGAGACTTATTATCATGACAATCCAAAAATTGTCGCCGGGATTTGAACACGAGTGGTGAGGGTCTATGTGATATCAAGTTCTGCACTGTAACCACTTGGCCACGGAGGCCAACAAAGCCTTTTTTAGAATGCTACTACAAACCTGGGAGTGTTTAGTAAATATTGACGTCACATGTCACGCATCCCTTATAACAATTTGCAATTAATCCTTGGAATGCTGGGTCACTCTCTAAAAATAGGTTTGTTTGTTGTATGCTTTCCAAAATCTACAATAACTTCATAATTCTGATGAGAAAATATATTCAGATTACCAAACAGGTTAGATCACAGGCCAGCCGCCAAGAAAATTAGCGGCTGGCCTTGATCTAACCTGTTTGCATAAGCATGATGTCGGTTCCAGCACTATAAGGGTTAAAGGCACGTTCGCTTCATTCAACGGTCGTTTGCTTTGGGAAATTTAATACAAGGCACAGATTGCGAATGTGCGACTCTGGAATCACATTCGAGTAGTCTTTTGTCAGCTATTTCAATAAAACCCAAGCCTTTATTTGCATTGTTTGCATGATTTATCTTTCTAATTGGGATGTTCAAACAAACAAAAAACAAGATACTTGGATGAGAAAAAAAAAGAAAATGATTATGAAGAGGCACGCAAGGATCGCTCCTTTGACATGCTATGACTTCCATATTACATCTATTCAAGCATGTACCGCAAATTCTTATCTCTCAATTATTTTATTTTATTTTCTGGTGGTTCCTTTTACTTGGTCTATCTACAAAAGCTCTATGCAGAAATCGTGAAAAAATGAAAAGCTATTCGATCAAATATTAGTCAATGTTTTGACAATTTAGGTTGATAATGCCGGATTTCTTTTCCACGTTGATAATAAATATTAATATGTGTTTATCACAGACTGATAGGTTTATATCGCCATTCGTGTGACTTATGTAATAAACGCACATTGTTTGGCCAATCGTTACTACTCGGGTATTTCCGTGAGCTAAGACTTGCAGTTTCATTGGATCAACCCAATGAGTTCAGATTGCTGTTTGGCCTAATGAGCCCGCCTTTTATGTACTTCCAGCCTACTGTAACCACGTCGTACCAAGACAATAAAGCCACACTGGGTCGGTTATTTATTACGGAAAATTGATTTGCGTGTCGGCTTGTTGTTACATTCAGGGAAGTTTATCGCCAACCGATGGCTAATCAAGGCTTTAAGCGGTACACATAACATGTAATATGTATTTTTAGGTACTTTTCGAATAAGACCTAATTCAAACCAAGGGATATAAACCATTTCCCCGGATATGCTAATCTTTGGTTCAGGCCCGTGCGTATACCCCTAGTGAGAGGTATACGCATAGGTCGGAACCCATATGCATATGCAACGGCATGTTCGAAATGTTTTCGATACGGGAAGTCATACATGAATGATAAGACCGTTTGATTTTGACACGATTACTTTCTAATGAGATGGTCCTTTATATGAGAGGTCTTTGACCCGACCGAAGTCTTACAGTGTCTTCGACTTATTCCATACCATGAATTCTGACCTCTCAATCAATAGGCTAAGACCTTACTGGTGTTGCAAAATCGTGTTAAAGAAATTCGAAAACATAACTTAGTGTTTGATATGAGCATGAAAGTTTGAATCCCCTTTCATTTACTGCATCTATTGGTTTGGATATCACATCATCAAAGACAAATATTGAACTATTCTTTTCTTTAACACAAAGGTTAGTGTACGTATTTGCTTCCAGACATTCATTTTTGATGAAATTGGTCGATCCTTTGCGAATCATAAGGCTTATGTCCTAAGGTTTATAAACTACTGCATGCCGTTTCTATTTTGATTAATGGATGTTCGCCTCAGTGCTGTATTTATAATGGCAACTCCCATGGCATGCGATCGTCTGCTGATTGTTTTGAACAGCATTTATTAAGTCTTTACAAAATGACATATTTTCGACTATCCCAGATCGAAAATTTTTGCAGAGGACATTTCAGAATATGATGAAATTGAAAATCAATATTCTAATAGGGCAGAAAGCATTGTGGGAAAAGGGGAAGTTGCTCGTTAAGAGCAATTTCTCCTTTTCCCACAACGTTTTCCATAGTCGTCTGCAGCAAACTGGACGGCGGTGAACTACATATATTCATATGTGAAAAGATTAACAAATATAGATATAAATAAGATATATAGATATACAAACAATCACACGGTCATATGAGAGAAAAGAGTAAAGACTTTTCCACACATATGAATATACAAATAGATAACAGATCAAAGATCAAATGAATAAACAATCTGTGATAAAAATGTTTTATTGCCAGTCATTCATGTTCGTATAAATCGGTTTTCTATAGCCCCCAATTTTCTTTAAAAAAGACTGAGCAATTTTTAACCCTTATAATGCTGGAACCGACTTTATGCTTATGTGCAAACAGGTTATATCCAGGCCAGCCGCCAAGTAAATGGGCGACTGGCCTGTGATCTAACCTGTTTACAACTCCGAGCATCTTTACCCATCAAAATTAAACAGATATTTAAGGTTTTGGAAAGCAGACGACACAAAAATCTAATTTCAGAAAATTACCCAGCATTCTAAGGGTTAAAAGACGACATGTATGCAAATGAAAATCATGCAAATTGATCATGTCGGTGCAGGATATCGATCCTCGAAGATCCTTTGCCTGTAATTCGCGACCACATGCAGAAAGTAATTAATTTCCCATTTCACCTGACAACGGCGTATTTTTCGACTAGGGAGGGATCGCGTTGCTGAATATATTAATCACCATCGCGCGAAATACGTGAAGGGAGCAGTGCGTCTTGAGACCCCTTTTCTCCATGATATCTCATCTTTTTTTCACCATTGCAGTATGTTTTTGATTTGTTACGTGAATACGTATGGTTTGTTAATAATATCATGCAGTATTGCTGTGATCAATGTTGGAACGTATATACCAGAAGGGGAGAGCTCTAACCAAGTTTCCGAATATTCTATAGTATGATTTGTACAACAATTCTATATCATGACTATGTAATTTTGGGCAATAAAATATGTTTAAACAAACATGATATCTCATGCTGTTGCATCTGCAGCAGGGGCAATCGGACATCATTGTGACAAAAAGATGAATTATTCCTTTTCGGCAATATATCATTTTCTCAAAACGGTTTTTATAAAGTAGTATTAAACTCACCATTGTGTAACATGTACCTAGTGACTATTGATTACCGAGAGATAATTGTGACGAAGAGGCCATGGATCGAGGATCGAGGATATAAAGATGTATTTACTGGTGTTAAAGTTGTGTGTAGGAACAAATGTCAACGTCAAAATAAAATGGAATTGAAACAAACCAGTTTTTGTATTGTTGTATAGATGACGTTTCAAAATAGCTGTTGAAGGCAAACTAAATTCGGTAGGCACGAATGTACAAGAACATTGTCTAAGTGCAGTCCATATATAGTAATCTCAAAACTGTTTCAACGTTTTTGGACTACAAGAAACGTTTTGAAAGTGCTAGGAATAGTGCAAGAAACATTTTGAAAGTGCTAGGAACAGTTCTTCCCTTTGATATATGAAGAAGCAACATGTCTTTAAATAAAACATATACCGAAAGGAGACGTTACTTATAACGAACACTATGTGTTGACTCAATTTCAAAGGAAGTACACCTTCATGATACAATTCTAACCCTTACTCTTGATATATATTCAATAGCGGGCTGATAACAACACTTCATGAAACGGACGTAAAAGGCCTGGGAAAGTCATACGCAAGTCAATGATTTTCTTGTACTATAACAAAAACGAGTCGGGTTTCTTTTTATTCAATTCTTTAAAATATCTGTTTTTTGACACCGAAAAAATGTTCATACGCCACACAAAGACGAATCAATACACCACTTTGATGTGTGTATTTTATTAGATGATCGTCACATAATTAACATTCGATGACTTAATCAGGCAAATAAAACAGAAATCAACGCTTCCCAGCGTACTGTGATTCAATACTTTTCAGTAACATTCTGCAACACATGCTAAGCGAAGTTCTTTTTAAAAATGGTCGATGTTAACCGAAGTTTGCCGAACGTGACAAAGCCTGTTTGATCATGTGTTGGAAAGATCGGCATGGATTAACTCGGAAGATCCAAGCTGGAATTTAGTTATTAAATGAAATATCTACTTCGGGACCATGTGGGCTACAAATCGTCTTGGGGAATCGAAAGCAAAGATATCAACCTGTACACATTTATTATTGATCAAACTCGCTACCGAGTAACTAATATGAGTACCAAAAGCATGGCCCAGTCTTTATTTGTGGAGACTTCAATAGTAGAATTGGTGGCAATGATGACTATATTGTTGGTGTCGATGAGTTGTCATGTAGAAATGTTGGATGAAAGTAGAACTGCATTGATAAAGACAATGGAAAAACTATTGGAAATAATCGTGGCAAATGAGGAATTCCCTCATGACATATGTAAGAATGATTGTCTAAAGTCCTTTATGTGAATGAACTGGCTAAAAACTGAACATTTATTCATGAATCAATAACATATCTAATATGTTTGAACGTCCACCTTATTTTCTTTCAACTATTGCGTGAGTATCTGTGCTTAATCAAAGCAACCGTCGCCAACAAACGAAAACGAATGACCAGAAACCCCAACTTAATCAATCGGTCCAGCTGGGAAATGGAGTTTGATGTATCATTAATAGTCTTGAGTGCTTGAGGGTACATCGACAAGTCCACTTGAAGTCAAGTTTATGATCGAGTAATGCGATGGTCAGAAATATTGCCTTTGTTCTTTATGAAATATGGTCCTTTTTTCGTTTTCTTTTTTCAGAGAATGCAGACATTGTTTAAAAAAAACAACATTTTCTCCTTCTTATTCCTTTTCAGGTGCTTACTCCGTAATACATCACTTAAACGATTATTGCTAAGTAAACTTTAGAAAAAAGACGTGTGAAAAAAAAGATGCAGTGTTCCTAATTGTTCCCAACATCCAAAGCAACTTCATTATTTCCTTGCTATTCATTGTTTTCTGATGTTGCTTTTGAATTGGACAAGTTACACATAAACAAAATGGGGGAAAATGTTTACCAATCTGGATCATCTATGTGACTTCAAAATCTTTTCTGCAAGTTTGCAAGCTCTACTATAAATATAGTGGACGTTTAAGTCAATCCTTTGACTTACATCGACTGTTCCGGTCTTGCTGGTCTTTGAATTTGGACCATTTACATAAGAGGAGAAACATCCAAACCAAGAACTGAATCGATTTATCAGCGACCCCTATGGAAGACATCGGGAAAGGAAAAAGGGTAAAAGCTCCACGATCATTCGTTGTTATCGGAAACAATTATCGCAGGGTAATTCTCCCTTTAATACATCAAATTAACGACGTGTAATTTGTAGAGATTGGCTTCTAGCCATACAGTAATATCAAGTGCCTCAGCAAGAACGAATCTGCCCATAGTCCTATCAACGCGCGGGTAAACCTGTTTAACCCCTTACCAAACTTTCGACTCTCCCAAATTGAAAGCGTTTGCAGAGGACTTTTCAAAATATGATTCAATTGAAAAGTAATCTTCTGATGGGACAATAACATTGTGGGAAATACAGAAATTGCTCGTTTATATCTTCTTTTCCCACAATGTTTTCCAGAATTGTCTGTAACAAAGTGGTCAAATGTCGTCATTGTTTGGTAATGGGTTAAAGAGCTTGGCAAAGACATATTCCCTAGTGCAGTACCCATAGTTTTCGACACTCTTTACCTCTTTCATGCATAATACTAGTTAATAACCAGAGACATGGATAACAACTCGATTAACACCCTCGTCTTCATATGGTGTAAGAAACTATCCAGCATCGAGATAAAAAGTGTTCATAAAATTTGCCCCAAATGGCAGCATCCTAGTTCGAATGATTCACATAGTTACAGCTTGGATAATACGAGTTAGCAGTATCCTGGATTGTTTGATAGGTAGCAGGAGCCAAGAGATACCAAGGGAGTTGCCTATAATATTAGTTAATTAATTGCGTGTCATTTTAGGGGGTATCGACCTAAAGCCAGAGGACATTTTTCTCCAAACAATGATAAGTCTGACAGACTTATCGATTTTTGACGTGGATGAGAGAAAAGGTCTGCGGGGGCATATTGTAGGCCTAAGGACACGAGGGTCGTGGGTTCGAGTTCTGTGAGTAGAAGGATCCACCCTGCAACCTTTGATGGTATCAATATTTGGCGTGAGTACTGGCTATCGATCCATGACGTAGAATCGAGAGGGGTAAATATATATTGTAAGAACTTGTTTCACATTCAATGCAGAAATAAGGTTTAATTATACTAAACATTATCCAGGAAGCAGAATCGAGAATGATCAATCTAAGCTGTAAGCACGTGTTTCACAATTATCGAAGCCTAGATACATTCAAACCATACTAAACATTATAATCCCGATTATTTGATGTCTGTAGTTCTAATCCCCGACCCATCGCAACACGTTCCACTTCATAATAGTATCTGCACAGTTCTGAGACTTGCTCATTAAGTTCCAATACGTTCATTTAGTTGTATATCAAACGACAAAGAAAAACTGTATTGTTCAACGGATCTTATTTTGACTTTTAAATTCTCTCTTATGTGAACAATCAGCTCTTAACTCTTAATTGGAGCTCCTTCTATTGATAAAGAAATACCACAGACAGTACAGATAACTTCGGATTCAAATAAACCCTTTCCAACATTTTTGGAAATGAGACAGGTCCAAATTAAAAGCAACAGCAGACGACCTTACCAAACATGATAAAAAAAAAACTTTTTATTATACATTGCAAAGAAACCAATGTGATCAAAGGATAAATCACGAGCAATTTACACCTTTATTAATTCAATTAATTTTATTCAGTATAAAGCACAAAGTACTTTTTACAAAAAATAAGTAAATCAATGGAAGAACATGATAACAGGGTTGGTGAGAAGCTATGCAAGTAAATACATTCATAAACATAATATTGTCGCAATGGTTTCTAAAGACATCTGTAACAGATGCGTTTAGGCGGAGTATCAAAGAGATATGGGTTAATGAATACTCGTCACGTAAGCTTAGTTAAGATGAAGAGAGTATTGGACAATTAAGCCACCAACGATGTCAATCGTATCTACTCGGCAATCCCCGTAACAAGTCGGTAGATATACCTCGTAGGCAGTACATGAATACACCAGAAATCCTGGGGTAATTCGCCTTATATATCACACAAATTGGTTATATGTTTTGTTTTTACCCTTTTCATTAAAGATGACCATATCAACACATCTTTGACTCATATTTTGTCAATCGTAACTACTCGGCAATCACCGGCTTGTGCCGGGGATATCCGAGTAGATACGATTGCAAACGGACATGCCCTTCGTTGCTGACCTACTTTCAAAAATGGCTCCCCATTGCCTCCGAGGTTATTTTAAGAAATGGCCGAGGTGTTCCGAATGCAACGATGTGGGACACGCGAAACCGTGGTGGCTGGCGTTCGATACTAGCCATATAGGTATTGCATGCGTTGGATTGGTTGGTATTGGAGTAGGCCAACACATATTGATCAACGCGAAATCGCCTAATTGTATATTGACCATAACAGGACGTTACAGGAGAAACACATGCTTCATTGTATCAGCTTTATTTGCCACTCCCAAGATAGATACGGAAAACCAACACAATTTGATCAAACCAAGCGCCTAAAAGTTAATTGTCCACAAGAAGAGTAACACTGTCTTCTTTGTATCAGCTCTATTTATATACGGACAACCAACATTTTTTATCAACACAAAACTGTCTAAATGTTTACTGTACATTACAGAAAAAATCGCATGCTTCATTGCATCAGCTTTGATTCAAACGTTTTAAGCTATATGAGGGTTGTTGTCACCTTTGTTATACCGTACCTGACGATTTTTTGGTTACATTTATGTGATACCAGGGCAACATTAGTTATATATATACGAAATAAGTAAAACTATGATAACCCTATTGTGTGTCGATTTGTACAAGGATTAACGCTGCCTGCTCAGTACGGTCTTCATACAGTAAAACACGTTAATATAAAGTCTTACACTGGACCCTCTATCTGAAATAATTCTTATTGTCTGTTACTCATAAAAAGAGAGCATAATTTAACAAAATATTGCTTCGGAAGAAAGAATAACAAAAACAAAAGCACTTTGTAATCGTGCAAAGTATTAAACTGAACCCTCAATAAAATATTGGGTAGGTATGTCTATGAGTATGAAAGAGAGCATGATTCAGAGCTTTAACGAATTTTTTATTCAGAAAAAACAGAACGACAAAAAAAACACGAAAAAATACCCCAAGAAATAAAGAAAAACATAAATCACTACGTAATACTCATAGCTATCATGCATCTTTATCAAGGACTTGATACAGTATTACACTAAACCCTTTATATGAAGTGAAAGTATGAAATGTCTGTTTCTATTCAAAAAGGTATAAAGCATAGCTTAAACAAATTGTGTATCCAGTGAAAACATGAAGCACTATGTAATCCAACAAACGAAATCAATCTTTTCCCTGTAATACTATTCCCTGATGATTAACGTATCAATGTTGTCTGTATATCTAATACCGATTTACCCTCCCTTTACTCTGTGAAGTGAACAGTAACCCTTTTCCCGAAATGAAGTTGGCACAGGTAAGTTTAAACTTCACCATAGGAAAACAAGACGCCGAGAATTTATTTTAACCCTTTACCATACACCAACATTTCGACTGTCCCAATTTGAAAGAGTTTGCAGACGACATATCGAAATGTGATGAAATTGGCAATTAATCTTCCGATAGGGCAGAAAACATTATGGGAAAAGGAGAAATTGCTCGTCACGAGCAATTTCTCCTTTTCCCACAATGTTTTCCCGAGTCGTCTGCTACAAAGTGGATAAATGTCATTATTGTTTGGTAATGGGTTAGTGAGGACATGATTTTCATGAGAGGCAGTCTCCCGACTGACTTACGGAATGCCGATGGTTCTACTCACCTTGACCAGCCCTTGCGGGCAGTTGAGTATGGGGTCTTCCTCCATCATTAAGAGTCGGGCATCGCTACATAACTGAAATAATGTTGATGTGATGTAAAACCCATATATAAAAAAAAAATATAGTGAGGACATGAAGATATCGCTTTAAATGAGAATGTGATAAGATCGGAATGATTTGTATGGAACCATCGTTTGCTTATCCTACAGATATAATGTATGACACAGTGCCATGCATTTTTATTGCCAATGCATTAAAGTTAGGAACACAATGTTGTCTGCCAATGACTAATGTCCTTTTCAAACAACGATTCTAAATAATACATTCAACAGGCACGTATCGCCAATATTGCGTCTGTTAAAAAAGGAAAACTGCATCATATCTGTATAGTTTAAAAAAGGATGGTCTAGATTCGTACCAGATTTCTTTTCATTCTGTTCAAGTATTCTGACTTAGCCTTAACCTACGGGTCATAATCAACGAAAGGGTACTTATCGCTTGAGGACAATAAATCAGAACTTTGCGACGCCTTCACTATAAGACATTTCTCTTGGAATTCGAATGAACGTTGCCTGGCTGATATGTAAACACGTCTAATTTAGACCTCGCTGGTAGATAATTAAGTCTTACATCTTAAGCGATGGCTTTGTTTGGATTATGCACGTGTTGTGTATATAAAGCCAAGACATGCTTGCTTCATTAGTAAACAGAGGAATTTTAAGCATAGACAAGTTATCCATAAATATATGTTAAATGTCTTGAGCTAAAAGGTATTTGGCATCTGCACTTGTTGAAAGTTGAAGTCTTAGTACACATATAGATTTGTATTGCTCACCAACATTCACCGTCTGTTGCCCTCTATGCATGAATAGTAATGACGTGGTATATTTGATATTCGACAGTCTTCCGAACACAGTCAATAAACGATACAGCTATACGCATTGTATATCAACAGGTAAGCTTAGTATCATTTATCAAATAATGCACGTGGACGAACCACGTGGTCGAACATTACGGACGGCTCCGGGGATGTTTTAAGATAACCAGTATAGCGTGTAATTTATGCTAATCAGGCAGGTCAACAGACTAATTTCGATGGAACATGCTGCTGATATCTAAACATCGTAATTCGTTGGTACACACTACTGGTGTGTATCTCAAGCTCAGACCTTATTGAAATGTAACAAATTTGTGCAACCTAAGCTTGGATTTTGTTGTAACACAGACAACTCCCTAAACCTTATATCGATCTCTTATTTATTCGACAGGTGCATGTAGAAAGTGGTTGTATCATAAGTAAGTATAAAGCAACATACCGAGTAAAGTGCTGCATTTGATCAGTCTTTATGAATCGCAAAGGCCGATTTATTGCAATGCTTCAAACAACTTTTATATGACCTTTGATTTTTGACATTGAACTCGGCCCTTAGCCTTTTTTGACGGAATTCTTTTATGTTTCGTGTACATCTTTCATCTCCTTCATTTTTGTATATCAAGATAATGCTTTCTCTTTCTGCCGTTCCTGTCAAGATAAGATGTACTTGGTCCTCCCAACTTCTCTCTTTTCAACAAAGGCGCGCCATCTGCAAAGTGTTCTCTGAGTATCGATGAACTGGTGTGCCAACATCCATCATGCATGTGAAGTTCTCACTGGTCAATCTGTGACACAATCGCGTTTACGGATCAATCTAGCTATATGGATTGTGCTAGTTCCGTTTTCCACAGGTCAAAGAAACTCTATTATCAAACGATCACCTTTTATTTTGCTTACTAATAAACCTAAAAACACATGCTGTTTACTAGCGCTTTCCATTGTTTCTTTGTAGAAAAGGTTGGAAAAAACCAAATATACCATTGTTGAAATACCTTTACATCTCGCTTAGATAAGGGAGTGGACGTGGTTAATTATGTCTCTGAGCAGAACTGCTATAAGCGCCCTAGCCAAACGTTAGATATATTTCAACAGTCGGGGTTAACGCTATAATAGCAGAGCCCGTTATTTGTGCTGGCATGGACAGTTTATACTGTACATAAACACGTCTATCCATAGCGGCATCATACAACGTGCTTTCTTCTGTGCACCAACAATGTTTGTTTTGTGTAATTTTTCTAACATCGCGTCAACAGTTTTCAGTTTATATTGCTATATCCGACTTTTTATGGATTAAGGAAGACCATTTAACTGCCTAAATGATAGACTATACATAATGATATTGTTGATCAGAAAAACTGCCATTTGACGCAACGATTACGAGGTTGAGTTAATATCTGAAAATACGTTAATTTGAATTTTCCTTTTGCCATTCCAATGGGCGATATTACTGACGTTTGCTAAAGATTTCCCGGGTACTTGCAGGATTTGGGGAATTTATAATGAGTCCTAACGTAAGCAGCAGATAATATGAAAAGCATAAGAATATACATGATCCTGGGTTTGATCCCTCTTAGGCGAGGTAAAAATTGCCGGGACGAACCCACAACTCGGCCCGAGTTTTGGTGTAGTATCCAGGAAGCAGTTATCGAGAGTAAATTCAATGATTTTCAAGCTTTCGTCGCAATCGATGTTAGATAAATAATTCATTATCTTCATACAAATTAGTGGATACACTTGTGACAATACGATAAATTTCTGTTTTTAAACATTTAATCTTTTTGATAGAAGATGCATTAATGTGAGGTATCGTGGGGTTAATGGAGGCTGTTTAACGTAAGAATCATTTCACTTTGGCAGGCGTGTAGACGAGAACCAGACGGGAGTATTTGTTACGCTGTAGCATAACGAACGGTATGGTGGAGAGATTCTCCTGGAATTTCAATAATGGCTCTGTATACAGCTGTTATATTCTTGTAGGTTATTATTCCATCTAAGAATATATTGTAGGTTCGGTTTCATATAGATTTATTGTTTTCTGAAGCCATTCCCTCGTGCGGAAATGTGTGTTCGGTCCAAATTCACATCAATATTCGATAACAAAACTAGAATAGACATGTTCCTATTTTTAACAATATTTGGTATAACCTTTGGGTCAAAAGGATTGATTTATTTACTTATCAATTAAACAAAAAATCAATGAAAAAATAAACCACTGCTTCAATGTTATATTAGGTATTAAATCAACATTAAAGAAACTCTAAATTTAACTTTCGCAATATAACCGGATTGTCCTTCTTAAAGAGTGACACTTCAAAAAACGGATTACGTAAACAATGCTAATGATAAAGTCCGAATAATAGACAAAAGCACGTTTTAAAATGACATATAATCTGCCAGTTGTTTACAAAATAAAGAATGATGTTCATTGGCCGGCTGGTACCTAGAAGCTCTTCCATCAGTTGGATAGCCATAAACAATCAATTCAAGTAACAGGAAGAACCGCTTACAACGGAATAGCCTAATCAAGCACTGTGAGGGGAAAGTCGTCATTTCCAGATAAAACTATTTATTTTCAATAAATTTCATTTTTCACGTTTGGACTAAACCTGAATTGCATTACGATAAAAAAGTAGCCCAACTACAACTTATCATGTTCTTGCACATATTGAAGAGACGATTCAAATGTCTTGGTGTTACATTTCAAAATTACTTTTCAATACTGAACTCTGAGGGAATTTGTTTTGAACCTACGCTGGCTCTTAGCATAAGATGTTTAGAAAATAAAAGGGCTACCAAGGTCCATAACACTTTCTGATGTGAAACAACTTTCCTCCCATAACTACAGTTAATCATGATCTCACAAACATTCAAAATCAAGCGCAAGATCAAATAAGAAGGTACAAATAAATAAAGCATATTTCAAACATCGACGTAATTTGTTTAACCCATTATCAAACAATAAAGACATTTGACCAGTTTGTTGTAGACGACTCTGGAAAAAATCGTGGGAAAAGGAGAAATTGCTCGTTAATAGCAATTTCTCCTTTTCCCACAATGATTTCTGCCCTATCAGAAGATAACTTTTCAATTTCATCACATTTTGAAACGTCGCCTGCAAACTCTCTCAATATGGTACTTTCGAAAAGTTTGCGTTTGCTAAAGGGTTAACCGTTATTTGAGTCGTACAAGGGTTTTGCGCTCCAATCCAGCTGCTTTGTGGCGACTTGCTTCCGAAGAATGTTCTTAAGTTGCCCTCGTGATAATAGAAATCGTGTAAATTGCCAGCCAGGCTCATTTTTACGACCGTCTTCAAGAGAGAAGACTAGAGCGAGAGACTTTATAATAAATGATATGCAAATACCGTACGTAGTTTGCATGCAATGCGCCGAGGGAAGAATAATAACCTCTCCGACGTTCAATGCTGGGGCGCAGCATGATAACGAGTTTCTCTCGGTGAGCTGGGAAAATGTGTAGCATTGTGAATCCATGTCCTCATAACGAAATTCGAGAATGATTAGAAAAGAATGCAGCATCAAACGACTAAATTGGGACAAAATGGTAATACAATCTTTACGACATTCGGTAGGCATGCGGTAGAAACTATCGTGGCATGAGTTGCGTTTCTAAAGACTTATACAGCAAGGTACCGTTTTCCCAAGCAACATAACATAACATAAATTTTATTTCGAAATTGGATTTGAGCACCGCAATGCTCACCGTCCATTACAATGCATATAATAATTACTATAGGAAATTAGCTATGTTAGTCAAAACTGATGAACATGGATAGAGACTTAAATGAATGTTACACTATTGTAATGTGACATGTCATTGGACGCGTCTCGAAGAGACATTTCAAGAGATATTATACATTACAATACTGCTTAGTCCTATATTGAAATGAGAGAGAGGAAAGAATTGACCGCCAACCATTCTTTACAAGGGATGTAACTGTTAGCATTGCAACCAAGAATAAGTAAGCTGTCGCTACGACGGGAGCGAAAATTGTTCAAAGCGACATCAAATGTCAATCATTAAGCCTTGGTACGCTTCCATTCGAGAAGAAAGTAAAGCATCACTTCCGTATTGATGCATGTTTTGATTCAATATGTTTCTGCCATAAAGCAATCGTTAATATGGTGTAAATCCTGTAATGTTGTCAGGCGTACTCGGTTTACGACATTGTAGACAATTCCTCCATAGACATTCGCTTTTAGCACGCAATACACCGTTTGAGCAATTTATTCTTTGACGCAATGGTTCTGCTGTCGATTTGAAACTGATAAAAATGGGTACATACATCATGTCTCTAGCCATGTTTACATTTAAAATTAATACATATCTATTTACATTTTCTTTCTTCATGACATATGAGCCGAATGTTTTAGTTAATCATTTACTTGCTTTGTATGCATACTTTAATTATGCACATGTCACAATTATATACAGTTTATTGACTTAATTTTCCTACTTACCAGATATTGAATTATCAGTTTAGGTAGTACTGATATCCTTTCCTATTCGAGTTTAACACGATTTTCAAAGATATTCTAGTTGCACAGGCATTAATGGGTAGTCTTCTACTATAAGACCAGGATATAGCGTGTTGCCCAATGACACTTATTCCAAATCGAAATACTTAAGTATCGTTGAAAGTTTAAAGTATATTATCAAAGTCTGTATAAGTCATTAATTTCTGTGAATGTTATTCCAGTATAAACAGATATGGTTGACAACGTCAGATTTGATCCTTCGCAATTTCTAAGCATTTGTGCGTTAACCGGGTTGCTGTGACAGAAACAGGTAATAATGCAAAGCATTCTCTGAGATCATCGCAACATGTGCACCAAATTTCAAAATGTCTACAAATAATTGTATATTAATAGACAAGCTACTTGTACGAAGGGAATTTCAAAATTAAAAAGATCTGCTAGCAATTGTCTGTACAATAAAGCCGAGTTCTATATTCAGATTTACAACTAATAATTTACAACTTTAATCGCAACTCTTATCTTAATATTATGTTCCCATGTGGTCTCGTAATCTTCGAAAAAGACAGAAATTTTTCTCTGTTTTATTTCCCCTCGTGAATAGGTTTACGAGCTATTTCTTCTCCGTTATCTATTATTCATATTTGTGTTCTCTAAATCTCAAATCGAATATTGGGTTTAATTTATTACGCCTTGATTCCCCCGCTTTGATCCATATTCTACAGTAGTCTTTGGAAATCATTGTGACAAAAGGATAAATTCCTTCAAAGAAGCAATTCATCCTTTTGTCCCAACGATTTCTACCCATATTATATAGAGCGTAATCTTTCGGAATTATTGATTCGAAGGATAGATTGCTTTTAAGATTGCTCCTAAGCTCTTGAGATTGCTCCTGAGTTTGCTCAAAGGTTTGGTCCTAAGCTCTTAGGATTGCTCCTGAGTTTGCTCAAGGGTTTGGTCCTATGCTCTTGAGATTGCTCCTGAGTTTGCTCAAAGGTTTGGTCCTAAGCTCTTAGGATTGCTCCTGAGTTTGCTCAAAGGTTTGGTCCTAAGCTCTTGAGATTGCTCCTGAGTTTGCTCAAAGGTTTGGTCCTAAGCTCTAAAGCTTGTTTCTAAGATTGCTTATAAGATTGGTCCTAAGATTGCTCCAAATGAACAATTTATCCATTTGTCACACTGATTTTCACTAAGAATCAAATTAAAAATGCACTTATTTCGTGACAGTGAAATTGTTTTATGTTGCTTTTAAGTCTCTTATACCCTATGGGGAGTAAGATAATAGACTATTAGATGTCTTCTTCAGATATTTCTGTCTCGCTTTCAAATGCAGTCTGCATTCTGTTCAGAGCGAATGTAAATTCCTTTCGTTTTCAATTGTTGATTCGCTGGATTAAAATGAATAGTGTAAGAGCAAGACCGTTTTTGAAATAACAAATGACAAATTGACAAACGTACATCATTTGGTGGTCAACCAATATATCGAACCCAATCGATACGACTAATGATGTCTTAGGCTCGAATCCCGTGAGAAGCGGGTTCCGCCTTCTTTAATCGACACTCGTCGCGAGTACTGGTTTTGACCCAGGAAGCATAATCAGGAGTTGTTAATGTTAGTTGTAAGAACTTGTTTCACTATCGATGTAAAATAAATAGGTCTAAACTAAACTAAGGATGTACCGTATCTTTATTGAACGTCCATAAATCTATTGAAACTATCAGAAACAAAAAGGGAGACTTGCCGGAGTGCAAAAGCGTTCTTCGATTTGTGTGCGGGGAAATGATTATATGGCAATGAACTTTACTCTAAGGAATATGTCAATAACATAAAATATGCGGTTTAAATTAAATGATAGTTATCTGTTAACACAGACAAATGATATATCCGCGTCTTACGGATTCCCTCCATATGCTATGCATCGTATTGGCACAGAAGTTTCTACTCAACATCATGAGAAATAGTTTTGGTTCAACGCTACTTTTGTCATCTGCTTTTTCATTTCATATTTTACCAGTAAAGTAGCAAATGAAGAAATGGGTAAGCCCAATAAGTTGCCTAATGATCGTTTGATTTAAACAAATGTGTTCTTTTTTAATTTGATTTACTATAGTCTGCTTTTCATTTCGCTTTTGACCTGAAGCAAATCTCCATTTGGAGGAATGGGTAATCACAATACACTGTCTATTGATCGCTTCATATAAGAAGGATAAACAATTATGTTCTCTTTCATACTTTTTTTGCCGTGTGCTCTTCCTTTCATTTTGTGCCAGACACAAACTCCATATAGAAGAATTGGAAAACTTAATACGTTACCTTAAGATCGCTTGATATAGAAAATGATGGTATATTTCAATTCTAGTTACTATCGTCTGCTTATCCTTTCAGTTTAGACTCGTAGAAAGTCCTCTTTATGGATGAATTGGTAAAGCCAATCCTTTGTATTACTGTCTACTGATGCAGGGATAATCAATTATGTCTCCTTCATTTGTATTGAAGGAGATACAAGCGTCTGGCGATAAACCTACTTAACACCTGGTACACAGGTCTTGCAAATGCCTCATGATAATAAAACATTTATTATATCAAACACTGTCTCCAAGTTCTTCAAAATTATTCCATGCCATTCAATAACGAATTTACCTCCATTTTCATAATTCCCAAGAACTCCATGTGTTCTCCTACATTTATGTACTTAGGTACCGTTTGACTTAACAACTTAAGGAAAGTATTGGCATAAGTCGAACATGATAAACATGGATAGTATTGCTAAGGAAAACACAATATTGCCATGTGACACGTCATTGGACGCGTCTTGGAGAGACGATTCCAATGACGTGTTACAATGCAATATTGCCATGCCCAGTTCTGAAATTAACGAAATGTTGTTTTGAACTTACACGAGTCTTTAGTAACGAATGTTTAATAAAAATGTACCCTGTAGATTAATCACTCGTTTATATCGGGAAGTTGTATACACAGGATATCTGGAACCGAACCTGCGATGTTGGTATTCCGAAGCGCTTCGGCTGGCATGTGTCCAAGACATTGCGATGTTGGCATGATTGTTTATAGGTAATACAACTGACATGCTGCTCCTGGCACCAAATTAGTGGTCCCTTTACCCTCATGGACGTAAGCGTACAACACACATATGAAGGTGCAAACAGTATTGTAAAGGGTGGTGCGATGAAGTCTCATTCATTCTGTGTATTAGATGTTTGATTTATCAGACTTAACACAATTTCGAGATATAACACATATACGATAGGAAACTTATAAAAAAAAATAGGGAAATAAATATCTGCCTATGCCGAGCCAGCCAGCATATCTTACTATCAAATTAGTGGTCCCTATCCTTATACATAGACGCAATTGTGCAATGCGCATATGAAGGTACCTATGGTATAATGTAGAAAAGGGCTGTACGGCGAAGCCTTGTTCATCTGACCCCCTCTATTATGTATTGTAGGCATTTTATCTATTAGACTCACTTATGAGTTATAATACATAAACGATAGGAAACTTAATATATGATGCTTTATCTTGAAAAAGAACAGAAAGCTTGAACAGAGCAACGATACCTCATACAGAAGCGTTTTAAACGCTACATATTAGCGTCATGAGTTCAAGACTTCCGCTTACCGAAGTTCCTTTCAAACGTTTATTTAGATTAAAATCATTGCAACATGGGCATTTGGCTCTCACAATACCTAAATAAGTGGTCTCATGTTGGAAACCAGTTAGAAAATTTAAAAAGAACTGCTATTAAGTAATTGTAAGGCACTTCAAAGAGCTTTCATATACAGTGTAGAACATCAAGCACTCCGATATAACTGAGACATTTACGAGAAAAAGCGCCAAAATTCGCCTGCAATGTGTAACACCACATGGACTGTATCAGAAAACCAATCTTCAACTGAAAGGCACTTTGGCAAAACATTTCGAAACGGTTTGCTTATATTGACAATTCCATCGTAAGAATTAGTGAAATGTTTTCATACTTAAAATACCTGCTAGACGAAATTTGTTACGGGTCATAGGCAGGTTGTTCAATAATGCAGAAGTCATGTGACTTCGAAGCCAGAAAGTTGTAACATCTTCATTTTGATCTAAACAGATGAAGCCATGTTTCTCTTGCAGCAACTGAGACTTACTTGTACTTAAAACGTCTGGAAAAATAATCACATATTGAGCCCGTTGTCAGACGAGGTTTTGCTGCTCATGTGAAAATGAGTACTGCTGAAGCCGAGCAGTAACATCAAATTAAATTACCTTTACAGAATGATGTCCAATGCAGTGGAAGCTAGATGAAGGTATTGTAGACGTTTTGATTAAAATATCGGTTCTTTTACATGAAGTGAAATGTTTTTCTCAATTGGACTGCAGTGAAAGGTTCCAATTTCCAGATGACCAAAAGGTGACTTTAAAAAAATGTTATAATGCTCACAGCGAGAAAATGTGTTTGCTTAACCTAAAACGGTCCTCTAACTATCATGTTAGAAAGGTCACATCACATGTAATAACTGCTTCAATTTCGACGAGTCATTTCCTAATGTGGCTATAATTGATTATGTAATGATCAAATAAGTGCTGATTTAACCCGCCAGTTGTTCCCTTAGCACTATGAGCCAATGCCAATAAACGTATCGTTCGTTTTATGATTCTTCTCTTATTAACTTCAGAAAGAAGGGTTAACATCTCAAAGGGTTAAAATGCTATCATCCGCAGCGCATGCAAATTACAGACATTAACGCGCCTTCGGTTTGCTTGTATAAATTTCGAGAATACCAATAATTTAATCTAGTAGGATTTTCAGAGCATTTCTTAAATTAAAACAGGGAGGCAGGCGAATCAAAACCAAATCTCGCGGGAACGGTAACATCAGAACGCGGGCCAAATCTCGTAGATCTCCGTTGATAGGCTCGTTTCCGCGAGACAAATGACGTAAAATCAATATTCGGGTCGCTTCTGGTATTATCCTGGAAGATGTCTGCTCGTATTTTACACGCGCTGCAATTTTTCGAGCCTGCTTTTAAACAAATTAATGCGGGGTGGTTTTGTTATTTCAAATTGTGGATGCATCCACCTTTGTTTTCTTTTTCATGCGCTGTTATGAATAACAGTAAAATAATTAAGCAATCCTTGGGGTACTTTGGGAGATTTTCCCATTTTCACCGTTGCTTTTAATTAAGACTGTTTTCAAGTCTATAACGATATATGGTTTGTATTGAAGCAGCTGAAAAGGCAAAATGCATTTTATACCTAAAAATGCTTTCATCTCGATTCAAACCATAATGTCATTTAAACAAGTAAATAACCACTGTGATTTCTATGTCTGGTCTATCAAATCCTTCCGGTTGATTTTGTTTGCTGCCTGAAAAATCATCGAATTGAATATTTCTTTTGTAGATGTTTTGAAATACTTGCGAAAGGGTTTTACTTTGTTTCATGCAGTTTCATTTTGAAGGTTTGAATTGTTATCTGTCGGAGCATTGTCTATTAATTTACTACGATTTCAGATTGTTGTCTGAAAATCTGTCTCCATAAAAAAGCGATTAACCCTTGTTCGTTTGGCTAACCTTTTTACCCTAATGTAAACAGTAAAGGTCTGTTTTGCAATTGAATTTATTGATTGATATGAACCTGAATTATCATTGTCCCTTCTATGAGGAACTACAATGTGTACATACACAGATTCTCGAATATTTCTTTTTCTCAAACTACATACTAAATTGTTCCCGTGTTGAAAAAAGGAGCGACATCGTTGTGAAGAGAGTAAAATTGCAGTGATTATACCATAAGTATTGTTGATAAACTGGTAAAGATATACATACAAATCACCTATTCGATCACAATTCGTGCAATATCTAAGAACAGGTACATATATATGAGTCTATCTCAACCAATAATTGTTACACTTTCAATCGACATATAGTGTGTATCATGCGCATTGATTATTTTTCAATTTCATCAAATTTTGAGGTGTAGTCTTCAATGTCTTTCAATTTGGTACAGTTGAAAATTAGGCGTTTTGGAAAAGGGTTAACTGATAGCATTTGTCTGGTATCTTGTCATAAGAATGATATTCTGTGGTCAATGACCTAGGATCAGAGAGTTTGTGTGTTGCTTCACATTCAAATATAGTTATCGGAAAGTAATGGCGAGGCCATGACGTTGTTGATCATGCGGGTGATTTATAGATACAATGCATGGTGGCTGTTTTACAAGTTCATGCGACAGGGGTGAGGCATGTGGAGAAATACAGAACTTTCTTTTTCTTCTCCTTTTTAACTCTTTTATTGATCTTTTTGTTCACATGTTAATACAGCATACTTGAGAAGTAACTGACTAAATAGAACAAACCGACAATTGAACAGTAATCCAGAGAAAAGAAGAGAGGATATAAAGACAGTAAAAGGTTTACAATGCAAATCGACTTTTTTACTAACACAAAGGTTTAATGTATATACTGTATCTAAATCATAAGATGGCATATATATTTTATGAATAACTATTAATTTTGCAAACAAAACGTTACAGACCTTTATAAGGTGTTGGCTTCTGTTTTGATCCAAGTGACTTAATTGTGTGTAATGTATAAATATGGTGTTTCTTTTTAAAATGTATTTCTAACTAATATAGAATAGTTACATTACTAAACGATCATATTTTCGGGTTTTAGCGTTGTCTTGTACAAG
>OX401412.1:22362633-22380133 GCA_947846245.1 Cerastoderma edule | reverse complement strand
GCTTCATTATAGAGATGACGATTGGACCTAGCTCTATTTGAGTTAGTCTGGGCGAGCGTCTATAGCTTCCTGTAACCGAAGCCTTGGGGCGAACGGTCGTATTATTGTCAATGAAAAGACATATTCTACACTATTAGAGTTTCCTAGGAGAGATCTGTCAGGAGTGTTTGGCTTTCTATCCAGGCGGAAGTGGGAATTCGCAAGTTCAACATTGAAGGAAGTAGGCTGATATTCTTTGAATACGTTGTGTATATAGTTTCATTCTAATCCCGTTTCATATCGAAATAAATAACAACAACAACAACAACAACTTAAACAACTGCACAATTAACAACAATAAGGCGTAGATCTTTCTGAAAGAGCTGTGTCCTGTATTAAGATAGGCTCAGATTGAACAAAAAAAATCACTTTAAATCTCTATGACTGTCCGATTTCCTAAGGCTAGATCCAGTACTATGCAAGTTGAAATGACATTCTTTCTAAAACGTTAATGTAGAGATCATAGATACGTTTAAAATGACATATTTCCATGAACTTGGTATGTGTGGTGGGAGGCTGTCAGAGTTTGCCAGAATTCGCGTTGGACTGGAAACAGGAAAAGTGTTTATCAATCCGGCGCTTGATCAGATTAAACCAGCATGGATAAACAATAACATCTGTTATGGCACCGATACTGTAGACAGAGCAATGCCATAAAATAAAACATTTACTCTTTATACAGAGGCAACTATAGCTTTGTTTGATTTCTCAATAACGAATATATACGAAAGGAAAGATTCAATTTCAACGTTATTTGTAGGATTTTTGTTGAATGTTTGAGAAAGGAAAGGGTTATTTGAACGTGTTTTGATTGCTTTTCTTTTTAAAAACAAAACAAACGAACCAAAAACCAGAAAAAAGTGGTTACATTTTGAAACATCATAAATATCTGTAAATGTTATGCAATGCTCAAAGTAAATTTGATAACTATTACGAATGTGAGGTTCAAATAAGTACGTTAACTTATCTAGTTAACTTATCACATATATATCTGATTTAACCAAAGAAAACCTTACTGTGCACCAGACATTTGAAGGCAGATTTACAATAAAATAATGTGAAAATACCCCATGAGTTGGAAATACAGATCAAATGAGTGTCAGTTTATTTAGAATATCAGGATTGACATATTCTGACAAAACCCTTGTCTACCCACAATAAACAAAAGCTGGTTTTGTGACGAAAACTTCAAAATCCGTTTGATTCGGGTAAAGGATAAAGTCACTCAGAAGGGTCGAGTTAAGGGTGATCCCATTTGTCTTTTATCATATCCGTTTGCGAGCGTTTAGAACACTCCAACTAATCCTTCATTACGCCAAATTAATTTCCGTTTGTTTTTATTCCAACAACTCGAAACAATTACACTGGAACCGTTTCGTGACTAAAAGGGGTATGGGTGTCTTGTTTTAAATTGTACGCTTTAGTGTTGATCTAACAGACAGGTGTAAGATTCTTTCTACACGGGGCTTTACATCGCGTCAACAATATTTCAATATTTCAGCTGTGGTTGCGATGCCTAACTCATAGTGATGGAAGAAGAACCCAAACTGAACTATCAATATGGGCTTGTCAAGCCGGGTAGAACCCACGGCGTTCGGTACGTCACGTTGTTCCATAACAACGAATATTGGGCGTCACATGTAACTATTATACTGATTGTCGTTGTCACAAATGCTTTCAAATACCGCCTCATACTAATGCGATAATTCATCTCCGAGAAGCTTCCAATAATGTGCCACATTGCAAATGTTGTGATTTCATTTAAGATATTATTCGTGTTTATCAATTCTGACTTAAGCAAATAGTTTCCTTTAAGTTTTTTAGTAAAACGGTAGCCAGATCCATACTTATCTCAGTGTAAACACATCAGATGTATCAAGATTTTTACCTCTTCAGACTAAATGCATATTCAAGAATGTACGATGTACGGTGATAAACGACTAGCAATTTCCCCCCGATGATAATTCGCTTTTTATCTCTGTACCGATGTCATATCTTATTTTAATTTGTTCTAATCTGCATAATTGCAGTCAATAAACCTTGCTAAACTGACTTAAATGGAGGATTGTGATAGATTAGGCAGTCTATTAATATGTCATAAGTGGCACTCTAACTGAGTAGAGTGAAGCATGATTAACAAAAGGAAATCTCTGATATACAGTCTATTAATATGTCATAAGTGGCACTCTAGAGTAGAGTGAAGCATGATTAACAAAAGGAAATCTCTGATATACCACCACTAGTTTATGCCACTTAATAGTTTTCAGTGTTTCTAGAAAAGGGTAAGTATGAAAAAATCAGCCAAATGTATATTCCCTTAAACGAACACGTACGAAGTAAAATAAATCTGAAAGGGGCACAATCTTGCATAAGAGGAATTTGGTGTCGGGTGTCTCGACATGCCCCCCCCCCCCCAAATTAACAATAATGACATTTGACCAGTTTGATGCAGACGACTCTGGAAAACAATGTGGGAAAAGTAGAACTTGCTCTTAACGTTTTCTGCCCTACCAGAAGATACTTTTACACAATTTCATCAAATTTTGAAATGTAGTCTGCAAACCCTTTCAGTTTGAGACAGTCGAACATTTGGCATTTGATAAAGGGTTACAGAGAAAATACTACGAGAGAAAGTCTTCAGTACAAAAAGGGGTCCTTTACGTGTTCAAAACTGTTAAATGGGAGTCTTACAAAAATCATACAAAATCTTATGCATGAATATTATACCACTTCTGTTGAATCATGAAGATCTAAAAGTGTTCTACCTTTCCTTTCTTCACTTAGAATGCTACGATTATTGGGGCAGGGGCACGATCCCCTCTTGACCCTTTCCATGTTAATTCTTGCCGTCCAAATGTATCACATAAAGTAAGCATAAAACGCTTCTTACCGTTCCAGTGGAAATGTGATAAAAAAGTACACATGGTTTGTCCTCCAACAAAAAATAAAACGAAAATGAACCATCCCATATTATCTTTTCATTCGATAACCTCAAATAACTCGCAGCAATAGGCAATCAATCTTTTGAACGTTTTATTGGGCGAACTGTGAAAGATCGCCCCTATCTAACACATACGCTGCCAATAGACCACTGATACCATGGCCTTATCAAAGGCAAACATTCGGTGGTCGTGGAGCAGAAGGAATGCGATTGGTGGGCTCATAAAAAGGGGGTCCCTGGTCATGATATAACAAGACATACAGCGCTTCGGAAACAATTAAAAGACTTGCTAGCCATTTTAATCATAATCTTATTTAGCTAACCGATGCATAAGGGTTGGACCACAAGATCTAGAACTTAGATTCGGTCCTTACCCACATACTCTTGCTGTTTCGATATACACGCTCAATGCTTTGTTTATGTAGATCAATTTAAGATTAGTCTGTTATGATAAATGAAAATCATGATTTTGACCACACCCGTATATATGAGTTTTGTGTTATTCTAACCATAGTAAGTGACTTATAAGCCCATGGGCCGGGTGTAATCAATTGTTTTATAATAGTCATTTGGCTTGATTTGTCAACACATCGCTACAATTAGGTGTCCGCCCAGAACTTATTTTGACGATGAAGAACGAGTGGGTAAAAAGGCATCTGTACAAACTTAAATCGATAAACTAACTAGGAGGCCTCAAAATACAGAATACTATGTACCCAATGGACTAGGACGCTTATGCACACAGTCCTGTAAAGTGATATCTGTTCATTTGACCACACTATTTCACGCTGTCTCAATGATCATTTTCCCTAGTCTCCCTCGACATCTGTATGATTTCACCACGATGCAAAGCCATTCGTACGAAAGTCCATTCAACTAACCTTATTTATAACACACATGTATATAGCCATTTCATCGTCTCGATAAAAGCAAGGAGGTCGAAGCTTCATGTTTGTAATATAGGATATACGACCTTTTCGTTATAAATGCGATGAAATCTGTGTGTGCGCGATACACAATCAGGTAATTAAAACCTGTAATTAATGTCTTATCCATCTCGTTATGTGGTCGTTCACGAGGAGTGGGTGTCTTGATGAAGTTAAACGGAAAAATATGCAGAAGAATAGCTAAATGGTCAAGTTTGTTTTCAGGAATAACAGCGGTACATTCGCCCTTGAAATAAGTCGACCAAAATCAGCCAATACAGATGGAATGGCTTTCGGAAGGAAAGACAGCTAAGTTCTATAAAAAGCCTTATGTTAAAAATACTTTCGAAATCAATGTCACTATCAAGTCCATGTTTTATTTCACCTGTCGTCTCAAACATCAAAAGTAAAAACAGTTATACCGATCTAGGAAATAGAATTACACCCGCTCATTCAAAAATCTGTCCCATGTCTTAGAAAGATGCAGATAGAACCCTCATACTTTAACGTCGTATCAACGTTTTTCAGTTTATACATATATACATAATATTTTATTGCATTATAAACATAACATGTTATATAGCAATTTTAACAAACATTTTAACAAAGGCATGGATTTACAGAAGAGCTTTTCATTCATTTAAAGGTGTCATTCAATTTCGATTTCGTTGAGCATTATATATATACTTTGACAGATTAAAAATAGTTTTCAGCGGCTTTGCATTGACTCGCCAGTGTCTTCCGACTTCTTTGCATGCAAAATAACATCAGGCGCTGTATTGTCATGATATATAGCTTAGAGTTATGAATCAGCCATTGAACTGATAATTCCTCTAGGGTCATCACAAACATGGGATCCTTATAACTCTTCTCTCGTAATACATGCTCGGGGATACGTGCTAGTCAGACTAATTTATTTGTAAACGAATGCATGTATTAGCATAATGTCACGCTCATAACGTTGACAAAGAGAAAGGTGACAATGACATATAGGCCCTGCCAGATAAAAACAAAAATACCATGACTCATATATACATTATGAACCGTGTAACCCTAAATTTGTTCATATGCTCTACACGGACTGACCAGAATAAACACATTTTCTCATAAAAATTTTTCTTTTTTTTTTCAATTATTTTTTATTCCACTCCATATAGAAAGGAATTGATCGGGATCGGCACATTTTGTTTAGAAAATCCTATTTTGATATTTTTTTTCAATTACTTTTATCCCACTCCATAGAAGGTTAACCATTTAGTATATGGTAAACACTTTCTCGATCAACAACTCTCTCAGCAAATATTCTATAAACGATTGAATTTGTCTGGCTGTCAGACTTATTGCCATTTAAATGTCTTCCTTTCATACATATGGCTTACGGCGTCTGTATATTCCTGTTTTATAGATGGACAGAATGCCTCGGAAATACAATAACACATCTGAGTATGATATTAAACATCAGGCAGGCCTGTTCGGATACTTCCCCAAAATGTAAGTTTCAAAGTTTGAAACCAAAGCAGTCATCTATGCGATATCGCAAATCGAATACTTTTGGAAACTTGTCTAGTGGTGGTAAGTTGTAGAGTCAACTGGAATAAACACAAGACAATGAACATTTATTTGGTTGGTTCAGTTTAAACATGACTATTTCATATCTATTATCAAACACGTTCCCACAAGTTAAATGTGTTTCCTATATACGCTACCAGTACTCACACACAGAGTAAATAAATGAAAGGGCGCAAGGTGAACCGGCTTCTCACAGGATTCGAACCATTGACTTTGTGCACAACGGCCAACACTCCACCCCTGATCACTGACCCTCGCAGATGTGTTATTGAAGCTGGATTGTCCTTCAGAGAGATTTATTTGCTAATCTGACTCTGAAGCAAAATCAACGTTACCTTCATTAGCCTTAGTAGTATTTTGCCATGAATTAATATTTGTTTTGACATATACTTTCTTTGTTTAGCAAACGACGCATGTATCAGTGGTAACACAAGCAGACAATCGCCGAAACGAGCGATATATTTTTAAACAATAGTGTCTTCACAACATAACAAAGAAAATATAAATCAGACAAGCTGGACAATTCTCGCCTGCTGTGTCTTTCGATTTGGGTCGGTTTCAAACTCCCATAGTGTGTAGAATCGGAGGAAGATGTGAACCTTGGGATAACAGCCGACGTTACACAAATATCTCTTACAAACGCTCGTCCTCGCTTGCAATAAACAATTGTTTTAGTATGTCGGTGTCGACTTCGGCATGTGTGTGCAATTAACGCGGTGATTGATGGTGCAGGGTGCTTATATACCCATTACCCTTCATATAAACATGTTTGACTCTTCCAAATTGAAAGCAATGATAGGCGACACGTATAAACCATATATTACAAAAACGTTACAGGTTGTACATGATGTTTAGAGATAAACGAAAGGGTGAAACAAATGTGACAAATGGTAAAATGCTCATAAAGTGCATTTTATCCTTTTGTCACAATTGGTTTAAATCATATTTTTAATAGATGCAGCAAACAGAGACAATATCGAGAAAAGGGTTATTGATATCTTTCTCTTTATCTTGCATGAACATGGAAACGGAGAAAGGTTATTTCAAAGGTGCTGTAACTTCTTTTAATTTCCATTTCAATGAAATGGTAATCACCCTCTCTTTCCTTTTTAATATAAAGTGCAGTCTTGTAGAAGGGGTGGCGTTTAGGATGAGGAATACAACAGTATGGGTTCGAATCCGGAAACACTAAAGCCAAATGTCCTGATTTGAACAACAACACAACGGCTGACTCGGCTCTCTTGGTCTTACCAAATTTTATAAGCCATCAATATAGATTAATTACGACCTTAATTGAAGACAGTAAAGCCCATTACGAAAGGCCAAAATCAGGTCGTACATTTTTCATGGTTACGAACATTGTTGCCAAACCATCTGACAAGTGGCACGTATGATATTAATAAATAATAACAAGACGGCAATATCTAAACACCTGTTACATCTCAGGTATTCCCCGGTGGAATCCTTCATCCATCACACTGATATCTGGGTTCCTGCTTGGTTCCTGATATAGGTTCAATTCCTTATGAGAGCAAAGGCAGCGAAACATTAGGTATTTAATGAACATTGGAGGATGTTATCATGCCAGGAGAGACGGTTCATCATCGACCAATTATGTTCATATGGAAAAGCAGTCAGCGGCAAAGAAGGAATATCGTGCTTACTTGGTTAGGTGCACTGACGAGAGGAGCCAATCGCTTATGTTTCTAAAACTTGAGGTCCAATCAAATTGCATTTATTCTTTGCCATTTCACGTTTTCTTTAATCTTGATGAGAAATGATCCTCAGAGTAACAAACAGGATAGCCCACAGGCTAGCCGCCGATTTACTTGGCGGCTGGTCTATATCTAACCCATTTGCATAAGCAAGAAGTTGGTTCCAGCACTATAAGTGTTAACGAAAGTTTGTACAAACCAAATGTCACGCCACCACTGTTATATATCTATAATGTATATTCAAACCCCTGCAAAGTTTCATGGACAGTTGGGCTCAGTGTTATTTCAATATTTATGATGATTATACTGTGGCATTATTTGAACATTTATATATGTTTCGAAAAACTGACAATAATACACTTTCTGCACGCACACAATGAAATAATTGATACACCACGTCTTTTGATAATATGCTTTGCGAAGGTTCACTTGAGAAAAGACTAGTACGAATCTCCGTGTAGATTTATATACAGTTAGTCTTGTTTAAGCGACCACATTAAAGGTTTTAACACAACTCAGAACAGATAACTTCTTTCTATTCTAAGATCGGTCGCTTAGAATCTATAGGATATGCATTTGATCTTCGAATATTTTGTCGTTACTGTAGAAGCTGTTTGATTGAGGGCAAACACGCAAGCGATTTTAGAAAAAGGGAGGAGAAAATATCGGCGTTAAATTCAAGAACCTTTTGAAATGAATAAATTCGGTTAAATACTTTTGCATTAAATACTAATCTATTATAATTTACGATGAATATCATTGTGGGAAAAGGAAGAAGTTCTCCTTTATAAGATAACAATTTCTGTCAGACCTTTCGAAAATTATATTGATGTCATCCCTCGACTGCTTTCTTTCAATTTTGCATGGCAAGATATGTGTCGTTTGGGTAAGCGGGATAATAACACGTTACATTTAATCGTCTGCCGAGATGTAAAACTTGGCGTAATGGATTCAACATCCTCTCAGTTTAATACTCGTTTAATGACATACGTTATATACCGTGTTTTCAACATCAAATTACCTTGTAATTAAAATTTACGATCGCTTTTACCTCTCCGGTTCAAATGCGCTTTACTCCCATTACACCATGGAACTTAATGACTCGTCCCAATTGAAAACAAAGAAAATGATTAACTAAACGACAAATAATAACATGAAATATATGCGTTATCTACACAGTTCTAAGAAGAAATTATTTTGGCAAAAGGTGAATTGCTCAAAAGGAAAGATTCATCCTTTTGTCACACCGGTTTCTGATAACTTCTACAGCAGATGAGTGAAAATGGAAGTATTATGAAGTAATGGAGTAAAGTTTCATTTTGTACACCTGTATTGAATATCTATCTAAAGCCGATATCGTAAAAAAAGGATCCCGAGTCTATAAGTATTCTATAAATCTCCTTTTGAAGACACCTGCTGTTTGAAACTTAAAACCATTGTTACGAAAATAACTCGTTCCTTACTCTCCGGGAATTGTCCTCTTTTGACTTCATTTCAGAACCTACAAGTTCACCTGTCTATAATCGAACCGCTGTCTGCTCAGTTGGTCAATAACTTTGTTTCCGCCGTATGACATTTCTTGGCTGCCAAAGTTAATTACAGCACCGAAAGGACATTATATAACATTGTATTTTACATCCTGATGCAAAAAGAACTACCCACGTAAGATTGTTGTTCATCTCCTCCTTTCTACCACTATAGACTTGATAACAAAAAATAAGCATTTTTTAATTCTCTTTCATTAGTAGAATTAAACCCTTTTTAGAAAATAAATCTATGGCAAACTTAAGAAACACGCATATAGAGCAAATTTTCCATTTCTCATAATGGTTTCATCTAAAAAGAACACGAAGGAACTTTTTCCGAACGTGTTATTATTGGTTTTTTGTTGTCGCTTTCATATTGAATTAACCCTTATAGTGCTGAAACCGACTTAATTCTTATGCAAACAGGTTAGATCCAGGCCAGCCACCAATTTAATTGGCAGCTGGCCTGTGATCCAACCTATTTGCTCTGGGTATTTTTCCTCGAAAATTACCAAGTCTTCTAAGGGTTAATCAAAAACCCCATATTAGGGAATCCATTAATCCGGAACTGACATGTTTAATTGACTTTAAAAATTTCAGTCTGAATACATTAGGTTTATCCAAAGACAACGCATTTCTCAGCTCACGGAAATTCCCGAGTGGTTCCGACATCCGAAATTTACGTCTCTTCCCTACCATTATCTTCACTAGACGTTTGCAGTCAGACCGAGGGCTGTCATTGATTTATCTAAGCCAACTAACTCTAGTCGTCCTATAAATATTTATAAGAGTATTTATTAGCCCTCTAGAATGACAAGCAAGTCATTGTCAAACGACGTGTTGTGAATTTTTCGCCGTCCGTCGCGATAGATGGGCGAGTAATAGCAGGCTGGCTGGCTTTTATTCTCCGGGCGATATCGCCATGGTGAAAATGTACGGCAAGCGACGTTGACGTTACTGACGTCGTTGGAGCTGCGACGGCTTTTCGAAAATGTTTTGATAATTAGTCACGAAGCTAATAGAGGCGTCCGAATGATTATACGAACATCTCTTCAAACTAAGTGAGCTGTAATCTGTCCAAAATGTTGCATTAATGGGCACTATCTTAGCACGCTCGCAGTGATTGTTAATAATGTTCACCAAAATAATGTATATTCAGTCAGTCTTGTTTTCTCAGTGAACACAGTAAAAGAATACAGACGCGTGTGATAATGAGGTGTCCTACACGGGAGTGTCCATGGGCAAGACAATGCAGACACCTTGCCTAGTACTAGTGAAATACAGGAAAGCCGTAAAATAATTGAAATAAAGTCAACGCGGCGTTAATCCTCATTTACACAAACAGATAGACAAACGGCTTTATACGGACGCGAATCTTTTAGATGGCTCCAGAATGAGTTCTCTGAACTATTGAGACAGCCTAAAATTAGAAAAAACTTTCACTCGCTTTTTACGAGTGGTCGCGTATAACAATATTTACTTTATAAAACCGCCAAGAGCCACTGAAGTTCTTGAAGAGTTTTACGATATTGTTGTATACCAGCATGTATACATATAAGCGTCGATCACCGTTAGTTTTTTATCAACATACTGTTAAACGCGATGTAAGATACATTACGCAGAATCCAGAAAAATCGTGGCTTTGTTGGACCTTTTTTGCACCAAACGTTCGTTTTGTGGTGATACCGGATACGTGCAATAGAAAACCCCGAGAATGTAATAGGAGGGGATTTTAAACACCGTACCACGGGTTAATAATGATAAAGGGGCCCTGTGTGTTTCACCCTGAGTGGGTTTATATCAAACTGTCACATTCCATGACGGAATAAATCTGTAAGGCGATGTCATAATAGGCTAGTATTGTCGACGGTAACATGCTCTCGCTGGAAATAAATACTGGCTACCTCAAACAATGGGACCGGAGCGATATTTTTCTTAAAACTTTTTTTATTTTACATCTCTTGTTACTGAAGCTTGAAGCTTATCAAAGTCACTCTCGTATTGGGTACAAGAGAAAGACAAAGCACGCAAACAAATATAGTATACATATCCACATGCCCATAAATGCAAAATGGAGAGTGATGGTTGGACACCAAAACAGGATGGAAAGACACATATGCAGACATGTATTCATGAACATAATTACTCATACATACACATATAGGCATACATAGATACAGCACACAGCAATACTTGACTATACTTACACACGGACAGACATATGCACAAAAACAACGTCATACAATCAGCCAATCTGCAAACCTAGTCTAGGTAATGTTTTGCTAAGTTGCCGTTTATTCATTAATTCTAGTGGCTGTTTGTTCATTAAACCTTTCCCAAACAACACATTTTCGACTGTCCCAAATTGAAAGAGTTTGCAGAACACATTTCAAAATGTAATGAAATTGAACAATATTCTTCAGAAAGAGCAGAAACCCTTGTGGGAAAAGGAAAAATTTCTCGTTACGAGCAATTTTTCTTTTTCCCACAATGTTTTCTTAAGTCATATGCAACAAAGTCGTCAAATGTCGTTATTGTTTGGGAAAGGGTTGAATAAAGGGCGGTTTTGACTTCTTGCTTCGCTTAGTTTAATGGGCGGTGATGACTTCACTGTACATAAATCATGCAATTGTGAAAGTCGTTAATAGCTTTTACAGAGCGAAAACTTAATAAAGTGCCGTATCGCCCACTTCTACTCATTAATCCTTTATATGCTGCCATTGAATGGTTGCAGACGTTATTCTAACAACCTATTAACTCATTTTTCTAAGTTCCCTTTTATTCAATATATTATCAAGTAATCTGTAGTCATTTCCCAAGTATGGAAACTTGTGACTGGTTTATATTTATAAGAGAACAAAAGTAGCATAACCAGAATAAGTTTTCTTGACAAAAGGATGATACAATGATGTATTAATGTAGAGCTCTGTTAAAAAATAATGTTTGGTAAGAATTCGAAAGGGTATTCTTTTCACGAGAAGGGTCCTGTTTGGCCCAGTTGTTAAGGTGGTGGTCTTACTCGGGAAGCAAGGGTCTGTACCCCACATGTACCACTGGTTTCGTGGGGTTGTCCTTTGACAATACACTTTCGAGCCCTGGTACTGGTGAATCCAGAAAAGCCGAAGAACTGAAGAATTGTTGACACATAGAAATATTCAAACAAATACAAAACAAAGTATTCAACAAATACAAAAAAAAAATTGTTCATGGTTTAGTTGACGGAATGTGCCAACATTATGCCAATATTGGTCATGCTATAGTTTGTATAATATACGCACAATGTTATTTATCATATTAGATATATCTTGACCCTGCGATTTACATTACTATACAAATCTAGCTTTACAAATCCCATGCGCGACTTTCAATTCAATAGGTTTGTGATAGAGAAACGTGTTATGAAAATCGATGTCAAATGAATACATTTAAACTAAAATGAAAGTTGATTTAGATATCTTAAGTCACAAACGGCTCCGTTTCAATCGATTATATTTACCATTTAAAAAGCGATCTCTCTGCTATAAAAGGAACGCAAATACGGTTAACTTGATTTATTTTGTTCGATTCATTGACTCTTTACCCTTGTAGTTCAGGAACCGACTTCATGCCTATGCAAACAGGTTTGATCCAGGCTAGCCGCCAATTTACTTGGCGGCTGACCTGTGATCTAACCTGTATGAGTTGAATGAGGATCTTTCCTCATCAAAATTAAGCAGATATTTAAGGTTTTGGAAAGAAGGCGACATAAAAATTTATTTTTTGAAAATTACCCAGCATTCTAAGGGTAAAGGATGAATTCGTTTCAGATGCGCCTTGCTTTAACTGTTACCCTATGATTAGTTTTCTCTCTTTCAATTCAATGTTCAACCATGAGACAACTCCAAACAATGGGGCATGCCATCTCAACTTTATCGACCTGAGTTTGGGGAATTGCTATCTTACGAAAACCGCATTTAAAACAACTTCAGCAGCATTTCATCCCGGGAAAATTAATCGAATGGAGAAATCGTAGAACTTTCTATCTAAAGGTTCAGGGGCCCGTTTTACTAAACAGTTTACGCTTAAGATTTGCGTAAGTCTAAAACAACAAGTCCTTTTATTTCAATATTTGGCAAAGCAATATTGCAAAGTAAGACATCATTGGAATCGTCTCTCCGAGACGCTTCCAATGACGTGTCACATTGCAATATTGTACTTTCATTGAAGATATTATCCATGTTAATCAATTATGATTTACGCAAACATTTTCCGTAAGTTGTTTAGTAAAACGGGCCCCAGCTCTTTTGGTCGTCAAAAGATGAAAAAAATTGAAATCGAGACTGATCGCATTTGAAACAAAATCAGGCAGTGAATGTCAACAGTTTTTGTTCAGAGAAAGGCACTGTATAGGTCCAACGTAGTATATGACCGAGAAAAATAATGTAAACAAATCATAAAGGCCAAATACAACGGCAGAAAGATAACCGTGTATTTTACAATCACCCCTTATCCCAGGTATGGCATCGTTCGATTGAAACCATAAACATCGCACGAGAGCGCGATGGACTTATATTTGCTTCACTTTCTAAATAGACAACAAAATACTATACGTCAGTACCCGACGATCGTTAATGTTATACTAGCAAAGTGTGTACTACATCATACAATCCTCTTTCGATACGAAATATCTCGGAAATCTGGGTAGAACAATCGATTCTACACAGGGCAACACAAATACTCCTTTTACAACTTATACTACAAAAAAAAACACACACACAAAAGAAACACCCCCAAAACAGTTTTGCATTTAATATGGCAAAACTGGTGTCTATTCCTGTTCCTGTTGTAACAGATGCCTCCAGCCACATGCTGATTTAACACAGCTACGCTGAGAATCGAACGTCACCTTTTACAGAGGACTCGGCCTCGGTCAAACGCGTCTCAAGTTTCCAGGAATATCGCATGTAGACATTAGAATGCGATTAAAGCGGGCACTGTAATCGAGAACCAACACGAGACAAAACACGAAGAAGGCCATGTCAAGCAAGATACACGGTGTGATATATCGTTGAAATGTTCGACTTTGCTAATTGAAAGTAGCACTGTGCTATTGTATTCATGCAATTGAATGACAGCATTTGTATTTGTGTTGACCCTTTGTTTTTTCCGTTTATCCGTTTGTCTATCAGCTTATATTTATGTACGTGCGTCTGTCTATCTCGATGAGTTATAAATTATAATCAATCTGTGTTTATCTGTATGGTTATATGAGTATTGTGCTGTATTTGTGTTTGTTTTTTTGTCTGTATGTCTGTCTGTGTTTTTATATCTGTCTGCCCGTCTCTGTTTCTGTACGTGAGTATACCCGTGCGTTTGTCTCTTTGAATTTTCGTGCATGTCTTTATAAAAAAATATGTTGATATGTATGTGTGTCTGTGTTTCTGTACGTCCGTGTGTTTATCTGTATGAGTTTATTAGTGTATCTGGTTATGTAAAGATATAATTGTCTGTGCCTGTCTGTGTTTCTGTCATGTGCCTGTCCATGTGTCTGTCCATATGCATGTTTGTCCATATGTATGTGTCTATCTATGTATCTGTATGTGTTTCTGTACGTATACCTGTTCACATGTCTGTCTGTCCCCGTGTATTTGTCTGTCAACACTTACCGGTTCTGTTCAATTTCCTCCATGCCTTATTTAAGATTTAAGATGGGTATAACTTGTTTCTGTATGCATTTGTTTGTCTCATATAGCATTACTTCATCGTCCCAGGAGAGTTCAGTAGACACAATAATGTTATTATGCAAGACCAAACATAATAAGGAACGTTTTCTTGACTAGTTGTCCCTGTCGGATTGTATTAGCCCATCAATGAATGGTGTTATAACAAACAGAGATCAAACAGCTAAAAAAATGAGTACTCGTATAACAGTCTAACGAATGGAAAAGGAAATTAATTCCTATTTTGAATCACCGATTCTTTTTTCCCTTTTAATTGGAAGTACAGAGTTATACAAGTTATATACAAATAAAGTGATAGTTTCGTTTCCTATAGAGTGCACTTTATCTAATTTTCAGTTTTGAATTATAATTAAAAAATCTATAGCGAATTATAAATACATGAAGTCCTTTAGACAACCAATTGTGCTTTTGTAGTAGTTTTATAGAGTTGATTGGTGCAGGACAAAAATGGAGAACTAAGAAATATTACTATACTTATTTAAAGATGTGGCGACTTTACAACATCCCTTTACTACCGTTTCGTCAATAAGGGTGCATCTTGATAAATATCGTTATAATTCACTCTAACAAATATGTTAACAAACCTTACTGTATTTATAAATAAGTGTTTCCGAATGTCTTTAGGGCGTTACTACTAACCTAAAAGTTTACATTCACTCTTGGACCATGATACATCACTTTTAGAAATCAGTTGCAAAAAACCTTAGAAATCACTATTAACAATTTATAATTTTGTCATAATGGTTTATGCCATAATCACATAGAAAAAGCTTTGTTTTCTTTTTGATAAATTATTATCGTCCATTCTTGCCTTATATTCGTTCATCGAATATGGGATCGCGCAAATCCCAATATATATCAAGAGGTTAAAATAATGTTTGAAGAGGTTAGAATAAATAATCTAACGTTGTTGGCTTAAACAAGTTCAAACTAACTTTTCTCTAGCTCCAATTAACTCATATATTCCTATATTTGAAAGATATAGACCAAATAGAATTTAAAAAAACTCCAGCTTTTGCAGTTTTCTAAAAATGTGGGACGAGGCTGCAACCCTCCCTTACTCACATTACTTCTTCTACATATGTCAGTTTTAAGTGATATTGAAGTAGAAAACTCGTTGCGAAGTAGAATCTGTGAAAAGGGGTTTTCCATTAACCCTAACATTAATTTTGTCTGCTTAAAGCGAAACCACAAACATAATTAGACAAAAATAACTGCACGAAATTCAATAGAGAGGTACGAAAATGCAAAAAGACCGCATGTCAACAGAAATGCATAATAAACAAATGTCACATTACAATCAACTAAATGCACATTTCATTTTCTTATCGTTGTGCATTTCAGAAACTCCTCTAAATTCCCCTGTAAAATAAATATTCATGGGATAAAGCGTTTGAGTGAATTAGATGTAAAGATTATAATCTCATAATTCAATCTGTTTAGACGTGCTGTGACGGTCGTTATTTTACTAGGTTCAAAAGGTACGTGTAAAACGAAAGTTTTCAGCCATATAGATATCGCCCAAAATATTTGTATACATTTCTGTTGTTTAAAGGTGCTTCACAGAAGAGACAACTTGAAAGTCAAAATAAAATGTCGTTGAAAAACAGTTTATGATTCGTTGTTTGATATATAATTTAAGTACCGATTGAAAACATAAACATTTCAGGAAGTGTCAATTTATCTAATAATGTACAGTTTCTATGTTTTACATCTCAAACGTGATGTCATTTTCTTCATTCAAATGAATGATAATTCACTGCATACACTCCTTAAAAAAAATCCTCATTTATTAATGATTTTGTATGATAAATAACTCGTATTGAGCTGATCTGTTTTTAGCACAGAATGGTTTTGTCTTAACAACATCGGCATCTATAAAGTTTTTACATACTCGTACATACATTGTTTGTTTCTACATAAAATTTGTAATAGACCCCTTCACTCGCTTTTGAAATAGAGAGTGTAAATCCAGACCATATATTATGCCAAGTCTAGGTCTTCGCGTACAAAAACTCCAAAAACTTTGCAAGCAATTCAAAAACTTTCATCAAAACGTCTCCTTCGTCAAAATATGTAGGTCTCATTTATCCAAGTCAGACTAGCAATAACATCTATTCAACGCATCAAAGAGTCCCTTGGTGTTAACATATGCCGGCAAATCTGATCGACAGTACACTTAATTTTAACGATCCTACGGCCTGATATCTCTATAGGATCATATGTCCGACTGGTTTTATCTCGCTTAACCCTTTCCCAAACTACAAATTTACGACTGTCCATAATTGAAAGAGTTTGCAGACGACATTTCAAAAAGTGATGAAATTGAAAAATACTCTTAAGATGGAGCAGAAAACATTGTGGGAAAAGGAAAAAGTGCTCGTTACGAGCAATTTCTCCTTTTCCCCCAATGTTTTCTAAAGTCGTCTGCAACAAAGTGGTCAAATGTCGTTATTGTTTAGGAAAGGGTTAATAGAAGATAGTAAATGCTGGCGTAGGATCAGCAGGTGCAGTTCTCAATCTGTTTCGAGTGTTTACGCAAGCATCCAATCATGCGCTCCTTTTCCTACACCGGTCTGAAGCAATATTCAGTATGAATGACCCTCTTGGCTACTTTCGTAGATAGTATTAACAACGTACATAACCCTTTACCAAACACCGAAGTATCGGCGGTCCCAAATTGAAAGAGTTTGCAGACGGCACTTCAAACTATAATGAAATTGAAAAATAATCTTCTGATAGGATAGAAAACATTGTGGGAAAAGGAGAAATTGCTCGTCACGAGCAATTTCTCCTTTCCCCACAATGTTTTCAATAGTCGTCTGCAACAAAATGGTCAAATGTGGTTATTGTTTTGGAACGGGTTAATACAAATGCATTAATAGAACCAAGAGAGTCAATAACGCAAATGCCCAATAAAACCTTTCAATGTATATCCATATACTTTAAGGAGTATAAAAGTTCGTATTGGATCGTGATAGTTGAATTCATTTATGCGAAATCTACTGTTACCTTGTAGACAATGAAATAACAAGAATCACTCGTGACTTCTAAGACGACTGGT